>JACN01020583.1:0-10135 GCA_000787155.1 Scartelaos histophorus | reverse complement strand
AGGTTGAGGAGTAAATCTGTCATCTTGTCACCCGCTGTCACTAGTCTTTTACTTCTGCAGTTGTGTAGTCAGCAGAATCAATAGTCTTGAGCTGAGAGCACATTAGTTGGCAGTCTCGGGTCCCTAGGGGGAGGTAGGGGCTTCTGGCCATGGAGCTGTAAGTATTCTCCACGGGGCACCCTAACCTACTCCCCACGTTACCATGGCAACCTGCATCCACGTCCACACCGTCACGCGGAAACGACGACATCAGTCACTCACAAACAGACATCCAATACCGCTGGCATCCTCCCCGTGCTCGCTGTGTGCTGTCCGTCCCTCCAGAGCCTCATCAAATCTTTGTAATGGAAGCTGCCATCGTTCGCACACACTCTGTTACTCTCCATTATGGCTAGTCATAGTTTGTTAATCACACCTGGTTAGCCAAATATTTCAGCCTGTTATTTCTACTTTTAGTGCCAGTGTCTGCGCCCAAAACAAAAACTGTTACTTTGAAAAGCGATCGAACTAGCAACAGGACAACATAATGGTGCTATTATCAGTTTTGTCTAAGGCTAAAGAGTTAAAATCTAAACATATGGTTAAAGAAGTGGCCATATGTTTACACTGTCATACAAAATGCAAAGTATACTTATCCAGATACATTACACAAGGAAATGGTGGATTTACTTTTGCTTTATTTCAACAGTAAGGAGATAATCATAAATAAATATTAGATATTTACTATCTTACTACTGACCAATCCCTGGTTCAATAGCAGCTGTATACTGTATGTTTGGTCTTATTATTGGGCCTCATTCATGAATCTGAAAAAAATGTCGAAACTTCTACTTTAAAAAGATGCTGCGAGAACTCACAAGATTCACAAAACATTGTTAATCTCCCAAATAACAGTGTGTAATTCACCAACACTCAGCTACAAACATATCTATGCTTATTAACATTTGATTGACATAGAAAATGACTATGTAAATGAAATACTATGTATTATATGTATTTAGAAATGCTCTTTGAACTTCCATACGTGACCATTATGGGTTTGACGTTATGACACGTGAAAGTGCGAGGGAGAGCGTGAACGAGGTTTTACAGCTTCAGAGGTGATTTCAAATGTCCAAACTCACCTGAGCACACTCAGTGAGGTGTATTTAAGTCATAAACTTATTGAAATAAGCAGACGTCCATATGGAGAGAAGTGGGGCTGGGACAGACGGAGGCTCACTGCAGCCTGTATAAAGTCCCTATAGACACATGCTCTATAAAACTCCTCATAAATGTTATTGGGTCACGTAGTAATATGTTTATAGGAAATAATTTAAGATAATATATAACTTGCCATCACAAAGGAATTCAATTCAATTTTTATGTAATATTCTAAAACTGTAGATTTTTTTGTTCTCACGAGTGCTCCTGACTCTTTTGAAAAAGATTTGTGAATGCCAAAAATATCCATAAGAATTCAAAGGTACAAATTTGTTCATAAAAACGCTTCATGAATGACGCCCATTGTTTTTGGACAATAATCCAGTGTCAGATGCTGATTTCATACCAGTTACACTGATGGAAGGTGAGCCTGTCAGTCATGATTATGCATCAGGAGACATCATGGAATACCAATAGAAAGCCAGTGCGTGTCCAGTTACTTCAAAGCCACTGCACCCCCAAAGTAATAACCATAATATTCTGAAATTTGGTCTGTCTCTAATTTATTTCTATTATGTTGCAGTCATATTGGCAGTCTTACATAATAGCTGTCCTTCATCACAAACAACAATACGGCAAATCCAGGGTTAGGGTCAGTGCTTGTTTTTGTGTCACAATAATTATGGCTAAAATAATTGTGATTAATGATTAGACTTAAGCTTGAGCAGCTCCCACGTCACAATATATTATAATAACAAAGAGCAAAATATAAATGGTAATAAGCAAAATAAATAAGCAAAATAAGCAGCAAAAATAGCAAGAGACAGGTGTCAGTAAGGCATAATTATGACAGTTTATACTACTATTATAGAAATTGTTTGTCATTTCTGCAATATATAAAACAACAATCTTCAACAGATGCTATGCAAACGTAGCTTTTTTCCACACAACTTGGTGGTGTAAAGGTGATTTTCTTTGTTGAAGAAAATCACAGTTATATTTCGGCTTGTCATGATAAAAAGTGATATAGTGAAACAAATTTATGTCACTGACACAATAGCTCAAGAGCAGATTTAAACCACAAAATCTATTCTAAAACTACAATATTGTTTGAAAAAAAAAACACTTTATTATTTAGTTTGGTTATTAATCAAACTTTTTACAGCTTAAATTTGATCATATAGCCAAAAAAATAACATAATATATACACATACACGTAATATTTTCCAGTATGCAAGAAAATGTGCATACGTTAAATATTGACTCAAAAATATAGTCCCAGCTTTCATTCATTGAACAATAAGTCTATATAGTAATTATTGTGACTAATTCTATAAATTGTCTCCCATCCCTAGTTGCATGTCCTACTGTAGTACCTCAGTAGTAGCAGTAGTAGTAGCCCCAGTGTACTGTACTGTACTGCACACACCAGAGCACATGTGACTCCAAACTTAGAGGCTGGAGTCTGCTCAGACAGACACTTTATGTTGTAAGTGTTGTTGACGTCACGGTAGTTTAAATAAGTCATCCGTGTTCCCAAAATAGAAACACATTTGGCCTTGACGGTATCAGCGTGGCAGAGTCTTCAGACCAATCGTGTGATGAACGTTACACGGTGAAGATTGAGGTCGTACTATAACCAAAGTGGTGCGCAAGCCTCTTCTCAATTTTGAATCTCTTGTCTTTGTATTTGCTTTTATATCTTAAAATGATTCTGTCAGGAGCACGAGCCCGACTGGAACTTTTCATTATTATTTGATGTGGTGAAATTGAAATATTTATTAAAGACATGTGAAAGGTGTAGCCCGAAGCCTGCAAATGTAGGTCAAGCAATATGTGTGTGTGTGTGTGTGTGTGTTATCAGGGCCAATTCCCAGCTGCCCCTCAGGAATATTTTTTATCTTACAGAAAATTAGATAAAAGATCCAGGATGTAATTTGCAGAGGGATAATTGCAGCTTGACCACATTCCACTGCGCACTTACAAGCACTATATTTCTTAGCCTCCTGTTTACCCGTCTCTGCATCTTTATTACTTCATTTTAGGTAAACCGAGCGCAGCCTAATTGAAATCAGATTCTCATCTTTCACTTTTGGACCAATTTGATCCTCAAGCCTGAATTTAGTTTGTCTAACTTTAAAACTAGGACAAGGAAACCAGGCAAGAAAACCAATTGTGTCTCGCAGGGCCTCACCAGATTAGACAGCAGCAGAACTAATCCAGTTTTATATTATGGATTAATCAACCTTGATACATCTGTCACATCACATAAAATTGATGTTAGCGATACAGACAACAAGATAAAAACTGTCCTTCTTTTTTCAATAGCCGTGTGACAATTATGGATAATTTGCCATCATATTATAACACAATTCATAAAGCTGCTTGTAGACAGAAAAGTAGGTCATGATAAAACATATTTTGTCCTGGAGCTTAATGTTTTTTCATCCTGTTATTGGAGGTCAAAGGTCAAACGTGGGGCAGCATCCCTGAAGCTGTTCCAGATGTGGGTGCAGATGTCCACTTATGAGGCACAGATATGGGTCACGCTGGAGTGCACACCACCCACTACAATAATATACTGCTGCTTAACATGAATATAATCATTGGCTACATGGCGTTAATCTAAATCAATGATGTACAGTATTAAAGCTGAGGTCAAAGGGTCTGGCTTAAACTAAATCTATAGGATTTCATTGCATATGTATTTTGTCTTTTTGCTTTGCCCATCATATGTTAAAGAAAAAGCTTTTCTTTGTGTAGTTAGAGGTAAACTGTAAAATACATCAAGCATTATGTTATATTTTGTTTATAGTAAACTGCAATATTGATCAAAGCATCTTAAAGAAAATAATCCTTTGCCTTCTTGTTCAAAACTACAGACATAATTGGCCCTGCCCCCTCAGAGTGGCATTTCCTCGTAGTAATCAGGTGATTTGATTATTGCTAAAAAATGGTAATGTGACATTTTAAACCCCACATCCATGACCAGACTTCTCAAGTTTTTAAGTAATTTCCTGTAAGTACAGAACAGTGAGCGAAGATGGGGGTTAGGTGAAAACAAATATTTTCTGAAAACTTACATGCAATACAGCATTACACAAACATGCATGACTCAATACAGCGTTACAAGATATAAAATGAATACAATGCTAAACTAATGACAAGGGATTGTAATAAAAGCTCAGTTTTTCATAATATGTCTCCTTAGTTTTCTTAGTAAGAATTGAAGCTTTATCCTCACATCTTAGTACTTTTCCACTTCTTGCAGTTCATATATTTTTAAAAACTTCTCCTTTGTCTCCAGCAGAAAAAGTAGAAAGTCACAAGCTCAGCGCTTCTATCCCACTGCAGTGTGCTTGGTCATGCTGTTATCAGATATAGGAGGTAGGAGGGGATTGGGAGAGTCTTGTGCTGTTCGTCCTCATCCTCACACCCTGCATTCATCACGTCTCCATCTGCATCGATCGCCTGCTCCCTCCTTTCTCTTTGTCGTGCACTTTGCACACATCTGTCACCTGGGGTCAGACGCTGTTTGCTTTTGATATGGCTAAATGGCAACACAAACATGAATCTATGTCCTGTGTGTCTTTTGCGGGTGGTTGTGTGTTCTATTGCTCCAAAGGCACAAGCTGCTTTGCTCTTGTATCTTGTGCTCAAAGTGAGTGCAGAGATAGTTTAGGCGTGTGCTTTGGTCTCTAGGGAGCGGGTTAAAGAGAGAAACATAATCTCACATGTAAATTGGCTCAGTAAAAGTAGAGCTGTAGTTTTTGAAACTGAAAGCGAATAATAGCTGGAGTGCTTAAAGGTAATGTAGTTTATGCAAATGCAGTGTAGAAAGTGATTCATTTGTCCTCATTGCTGATGGTCCTGGATGCAGCATCGAGCTCCTAATGTGGGTTAAAAGCAAGTTTTTCATGACCAACATTGTTCAAGAAAAAATGTAACACTAAATTTCAATGTATATCAACTAGTGGTAGTAGTAGTTTGACTGCAATAGTAGAGCACAATTGTATAGTAAGTGGCATATTGAATACATGATAAAAATGTTCATTATACCTCTTTTTTGTTGTCTCTTTTCACCGATTGAAAGTATTTCCTTCATTTCTTGTTGCATGTGGGGGGGTTTCCATGATCTTTGTATGTAATCCCAAATTGAATTTTACAAATCTCAACGAAATCAAAAGAACCCAGCAGTACTTTGCTTAAGGCCTGCATATCCCAGAGTAAATCTTTCCATTGAGTATGTGCATTGTGCAGCATGTCACTTTAATGGCACCAATATAATCGCTTGAAGCCATGTTTTGTATTAGCTAAATGCTTTTATTTCTTATCTCCATCAGCAGCAGAAACAGGATGTTGTGTCTCAGATGGCCTGCTTTTTTTAACCGTCACAGTTTAAAATCCAAATCTATCATGGGATTTCAAGGCCTGAATGACTGCCTCATTAGACTGCGTTTAGAGCTATTGTAAAAGTACAGAGCCAACGCTATAAATCACACAGCAATTGTACTGCAAACAAATTCATGTTCAACCATGAAAACAGTGAAACGTTTCCACTCACAAATAGTTTTTCTTTACTAACCCTTCATGATTTGTTGAGCAATTTCTGAATCATTTGCAAAAGTTATCTCAAGTACAACCTAAATGATGAAAACCCAGTTCGACATGTGTTGGCAAGAGTCAGTGGAAGCGGTAGCCTAAAGCGAGACATTCTTCTGACAAAAATGTTTATTATTTATTCATAATTTGTGCGTGGAGCCAACGCTGTAAACGAAGTTCTGAATACCAATCAGTGTCAGTGTCTGGGTTAAAACTGAGGATGTGGTACAGTGCGGTTTGAAGGGCTGGAGGCACTTGGACACTTTGTTAATAAGATATAGACCAGCTAGCCAAGCTTGATAGTCATGAGCCAAACAGATTATCTCTTTTGAGAAAGTTGAAGCTATTGACCATGAATTACAGCAAATGAACCATGAAATATTTATGCACCTCATTCAGGAAGATGCCAAAAGTGCAATAAATAAAATAATTTACTCTGCTACGGCTAATTTTAGATTTGTTTTTTTGTTTTGTTTTGTTTTAATGCCGTAATTCAGCGTTGTTTTACGTCCTCATGCAGAGTGAAGGCTTCTGCCAAGGGTGCGGCTCTAATGCTCGCGCTTGTACTTAAGCAGGAGATCTTACTGTCCTGTTTATTGAGTATCAAATCCCTCTCTCATTTATCAAAACTGAAGCACTGCTAGAAGTTACATGACATAAAATCAACCAAAAGATGAACAGCCCGGCCCTAAGATGTTTTAAAGTGTGAATCAGTCAATAATCAGGTAAATATACTTGTCTAATAAATAATATTCCCTATTCCTATTGATTAGTTATAAAGTTAATGGTGCAGTGTGGAACTTCTAAGGTGGGGCATCTTTTAGCTGCTTGTCTCCAGAAGATGTAATTTTTTTGCCTGAATTGTTCGACAGTAGGTCATTAAACATATCTCCCTTGTAGTTGTTGTATTTTATAGCTCAAAAGTACCTTAAAAAGAGGATTTTTTGCTTGCTCTTGCTTCTCCATAGATCTAACCATGAACCTTTCTCCATTGCCAACTTTATCTCCATGCTCTGCAACCATCAAGGCATATCAATAATATCTCCATAGAGACAAGCAAATAATAAATAATAAAATAATACACAGTTACTAGTGATATTTCTACACTGTAAAGTAGGGACACCATCTCCCTGGCGCCGACCCTGAGGAGAGAAAACGAACTCATGATTCCTCCTATGATTCACGATGCTCGTTCATGCATAGTCTTTGTGTTTGTGTGTAACTTGTTCTGTGCTACTTCTGAATGTGTGTGTGTGCATGGGAGGAGTAGGTATTGACAGATGGCCTGCTCCCCGCCAACCGTGGAGAGAGAGAAAGAGAGAGACTGAAGCACAGACAGAGGGAGAGAGAGAGAGAATTGGCTTCTTCCCCATGTTCCTCGGTTCCACGGGGAGGCGTATTCACTTCATGGTCACACTTCTCCTGCTAATCGATGTGCCCACTCTGCTTTACTACTCTTTGGATGAGTCCTTCGCTCTCCGTCCTCTGTTACTCGTGTGTTGTTGTTGATCCACTCGTCGGCTGCGTCCCTCGGTCAGACAATGACAGGTGGCAGAGTTGTGGTGTGTGTGGTGTGTGTGGTGTGTGCCAGTCCCCCCGTCCTCATCCCCCTCGCTCTTCTTTTCCCTCTGTCTGCTCTCGTGTGCTCCCTGAGATAGATGGACTGCCAAGGCTCTCCCTGTGAATTTCCTGCTTCAGGGTGTGATCCGGCGCTACAGCTCGGCCGCTTTGGATGATGGGTATTTTTTCTGAAACCCTCCGGAGAGCAAAAATTCACCTTTCCGGTTGGGGATGTGGGGCAAGGGCATTGGAGTCACACGTACAGTGCAGAGTGGAGTTAGTGAGAAGATTGAGTTAGCTATACGACATGGTTGTATATTGATTCAATTTACTCCAGGGTGATTCTAGTTGAATCATAAAATCAATTTGTCATTTACAGTGATCTAATATAAATCAATGTAAACTTAAAAATAGTGTCAAAATCCTATTACTCACAGAACGTTCTATTTTCAGCCTTTGAATTAGAAACAAATTAAAGACCAGGCCTTAAGCCATTTAGTCTATTAAATAGTTTATAGACTATTGATTTACCAAAACTTTACATTAATAGACTAATCATTTTATTATAAGCATCAACATGGGACAACAGAAAGGAAAAGTTAGTGACTGAGTTATATGTCTGTATATAAAAATACAATGTTTCCTAGTACTTTTTCTGCATAAATAGTAAATAGTGTTTTTTCATGAACTTTTGTGTGGTTGTAATCCAATCCACTTTCAATCCACTTTATTTATACAGCACATTTCATAAACAACAGTTTCCAAAGTGCTGCACAAATACAGACTAAAAGCAACAATAATAATATAATAATAAAATAAACACTCATTAAACACAGATTAAAACATATTAGTCCTAAAACAATAAACCAGTCAAATCAAATAAGAGCAAAGCCATAAGATAGCAATAAATAAATTAAATACAATAAATACAATAAATAAATACATAAAAAATACTGTAGTAGTCTGTTGTAGTGTTGTACTGTTGTAGTCTTGTGAGTGCAGTTGGATCTTTTATCACACCCCCTTTTTAATCGACTAATGGCTCAGTAGGACATATCCTCAGCTGACCAAAAACGTCTTTTGTCGACTCCATCTCTACTATTTGATACTGTATATATAATCTAGCCTTCACATTTTGCCTCTTTCTAAAATCCTCACAAAGTTCTTTTCATCTACTGTTGATGCTCCCAGCACTTGTCAATATTAAATTTGCCATAAAAAAGGAACTGTGAGACTGGCACTAAGGTGGATCATAGAAAAACACCTTAAAATCAGCAGATGTTTAGATTTATTTATCATTTTGTGGTCTCAGTTTGTTAAAAGTGGGTACACCCTGTCCGCACTCCTGTTCCCCCATTATTACAGGATTTAAAGGCAGCTCTTTGCACAGGATTGATCACACTGACCCTCACTGCAGTCTTCCCCAGCGCCCATAGGTATGAAAGTCTAACTGGCATTATACGGGCGAAGGAGGAAGGTTTCGGGTTTCTCTGTTTGCACAAAGCTGTTTGCATTGATTGCTTTAAGACGTGTTAAGCTTTTTTTATGCTTTAAACAGATAATCATTGACGTATAAAATGTTGGCAGTATAACTTTTATTTTTATTCAATTGTTTTTGGCTGTTCTTTTTTAGGCAACCACAGTAAATCACATGCTTTTACCCACACCTCTATCCTATCAGAGCAACCACTAACTTAATGGGCCTTTTTCATTACATCCATAAATCTTTCTCGTGGTCCCTCGCCTGAGCATCTATCTCCAAACGCGCTTTTCTTAGCACATGTCAAACCAGCCTCAATCAATGGCCGTTCCTCTATCTAAATCTGTCTCTCTCGCAAAGACTATCCCTCCATCTTAACCTCTGCTTCCTTTATCCTTTTGCCTTTTATTTAGAATACTTAATCAAACTGCGATTGTGTTCTAACACAGATCCAGGCTTATCTTGAAGGTGACCCAAATGAGGCATGTTTAATTCATATTACAGGACATATTAGGCTTGAAGCTACATTAGGCGGGTTCCTCACAGTTTGCCAAAAGTGAATCACTCCCCACCATTACCGTGCTCCGTCCCTGTTGCTAATAGTATCTGGGGTTTCCGCACCATTAACTAATGCAGGATTAACGAATGTGTTGGCTGTACATAAGGGCAATTAAGGCATGAGAAGATCAGGCCAATGTTACTGATACTGGGATTATTATCAGGTTTTGTGCTTGTCCAATACATTTTTCAGTCACTTTAAAGCCCAGTTGGATCTTACTAAAATAAGTTGTTGTTCTTAGATTTCTTAAGTAATATTTAGCTTGGTTGGTGTACTAAACTAATTAGGTAATTAATTTTCTGTTGTTTAGTTGTTGCATGCTGCTCTTAAATAACTAAAAACTTTGATGCATTGATTTGATTGAACTTTGTGTGTGGCGAGAGGATGGTCTCTGTCAGGGGCCATTCTGGAGGCTGCTGCTGCATTGGGCCACTCAGGCTAATTGAGCCTGTGTGACAGGGGCCCCAGTGGGACTGTGGTGGTCCTGTTAAAAGGGTCAAGACATTTAACTATGAATAAAGTGAACTGTGATGTCTGTGAGGTCTCAAAGCCAGAAGCTGCCTGCATTCTCTCATCAACAACAGAAACTTCAGAAGTACAGGGATGAGCTTCCTGTGGCTAAAGCACCAATAGGAGACGTGACAAACCTATTACATTCACTTCATTAGATGATTGTACAAGGAAATAACATTAAGGTTCATGCACTGATTAAGTCATAAATGTTCAGAGTAAATGTGTTTCCTTCTTGCCCTTACTGACATTTAATTTGTATATTGTATAGTTGTTTTAAC
>JACN01144469.1:0-10760 GCA_000787155.1 Scartelaos histophorus | reverse complement strand
CCGTGGAAAATATTAATATTTCTTTATTTTTTTCTTTTTTTGTCATGATTAGGGTTGACCGCACGTCACTGGACTTAGACCTGGTTTAGTTCTGGGAGAGACCTAGTTTAAACCTTGTTTAGTCCTGCGATAGTTTTGGGATAGACCAAGTTTATAGCTGGTTTAATCCTGGGAAAGACCTAGTTTAGACCTTGTTTGGTTCTGGAATAGTTCTGGGATAGACCTTGTTTAGACCTGGTTTAGTCTTGTGAAATTCTGGGATAGACCTAGCTTAGATCTGGTTTGGTTCTGGAATAGTTCTGGGATAGACCTAGTTTAGACCTGGTTTAGTCCTGGGATTGTTCTGGGATAGACCTAGTAGAGCTCAAGCAAGAGCTCGCAAACTCCAGGAGGAACAACTCTGACTATCTGGAGGTGCAAAAACTCAAAGCTTCTGTCCAAAGGAAAGATAAAGAGCTGGAGACACAAACAACTGTTTACAATGAGCTCCGACATCTATACAACAAATGAGTGCAAGAAAAAGTCGATGTCAAACAAGTGCTGTTAAACACCAAGGACGTGATTGGAAAGGTGAAGAAACAGCTGAAAGAAAAGGACAAGATAATGGCTGAAATGCAAACCTCAAGCAGGTCAAACCTGCAGAGACTCTCCCACTGGTTTTGTGGTTGCTGAAAATGTCAAAAGCAATGAAAAAGTGTCGGTGCAGGAGCTGTCAGCTCAAGTCTTCTCAGCACGGGAGGAGAAACGTCTGAAAGAGCACAGCCCCCCAGCCCCCCAAAAGGAGCCACCACAGTGAAGGAGCAGAGGAGGGTCCAGCGCCTCCACCAGCGCCGCCTGAACTAAAGCCCCTCCAAACAAAACCCTTTACCCTTTGCATAATGAAAAAATAAAACAAAAATTGCTTTAACGTTATGTTGTTCTCTTAAATCTCTGTGGTTATTCATGTTTATTGTTTCAGATTTGACAAAACTTGAATTCACCTGCCACAGCTGCAGTCGCTTGAACAAATATAATATATGTTAGAAATTCTGGGAAAAATTACTTTACAGATATGGCTAAAGCCTTGGTGAAGGTCTGACAGCTTTTCATTGTTTTCCTTCCTGAAAAAAGATAAAGATATGTCCCAGTGTATATAACTTTATTTACAATATTGTTACAATTTATTACTTTACACAATATTTCAAACCTTTTTCTTACACTGGTTAGTAAAGCTTCACTGAAATTGAGTAAATTTGCAAGTTTTTGAATTTGTATTGTTAGCAATGAATAAAACTATTGAAATTTAAAATGTTTTTCACTGTTTATTAAGCTCGGACATGACGTCACAACTGAGATCTGTAGGTCTGAGTAGGAAGGATAAGCACACACAGGGTCACATGACCAAAAGCTCACACAAGGACAAACCCTCACCCATTTAAAGGGGCAGAGAACAAGCCATTATCCCATTACACAGGGTTGACATCATCCGGATGAGTGAAGCTGTATTACCATATGACATCACAAGGTGGAACAGAGAGTTTCCTGTTGGAGAGAAGAACACAGCCTAAATATACAGTGTTTGTGTGTTAAATTGTGTGAATTAACCAAGGTCTGTTTGTGATGAGAAAAGAACATTATAATAGATCATAAAACAGTGTAATACGACCCTTTCATCAGCGCTAGTGCAGCCTCTGCAGCTCCCTGAGTCATTCTGGAGGTTTTGAGCTTCATGAGGTATGACCCGTCCATACACTGAGACTGAGAAAAACCTCAGTCTCAGTGTATGGACGGCAGCACCTTTTAAATCCGCAGCACCTCTTCAAAGCAGTAAAAGCTCTGGCTCCATCCCTCTCTTTTACACTCCTCCGTGACACATTTATCCTTTTTCCAAACATTTGACTTTATCGTTTGATGAAACCTGCACAGACTGTCGCTTCATCTTTCCTGGCTCCGGTATTGTCTTATTACTGGAAGAAGCTCTTATGGCCGTGTGTATTTTTCTATTACCTTGCGAATAGCTCCCCGGGGACTGTGTTTTTGCCATCAGGTGCTCAGGTCCAGCGGTCATATAAACCCGAGCCAGGGATCTGCTCCAGCCGTGACACGGAGCCAGGCCTGCACAGTGACACCAGCCTACAGCCCCTTCAGTTACATAAGGGCTGCACAAAAGCCTTTTCAGGGCCTGTTGTGCAACCCGGATTCTCCAGTACATCTCTGGTGGCTTTGAGAATGGCTCAGATGTTTTTGTGTGGGTCAGAAGAACAATGTGCTAAAGTGTGTATGAACTTTTGAATTTGTACTGCTTTGCAATAGACTTTGATGCAAAAATCTGGTCTTAAAGGTGCACCGGAGCACCACAACCGTCTTGTCTCCATGGAAATGTCACTGCTTTACCTGAAATGTCCCACTGTATGGCATTAAAGCATCTCTGAAGACAAATAAGTGACATTTGCAGTGGTTCAACATTATTCCTCACTTATTTCATGCGTACCGAGCATCCTAAGTATTCACCAATACATTTTAGAGACAAGATTGGAGTTTCGTCATTGTGGAAATGCTAACAGCAACTAGCATGCTAACAGTGCACTTCCTTGTTCGGAGATAAAATGTTTTACAGTTACAATCTAAAATGAAGACAGGTACTGAATACATTTTCAGTCTGAGCAAATAAACTTAAAGGTGCATTGCGTAACTTTACTGAAATGAAGTGTTCCACAGTGTGGCATTAGATAAATCAATCTCCATGGAAACAAGCACGAAACATCACCAGGACAAGGTACAGGTCAGATCTGTGGAGTGGGCAGACCCAATTTTCAAGGTATTTTTCACAATAAAAACATTTGATATTTAAAAAAAAAAGTAAAAAAAAAATGCAGGGTCGGTTTATTGATACTTTGCAGCTGATGTAATCGACATTCCCTAGGGGCGTGACGCTAACCGGAGGCACTGCCCTGTCTGATGCTTTGTTGTTGTCTGTGCTTTTTTTTTTTAAATAATCTGACCATAAAAAACTAACTAGCATTAGACAAGTTTTTCAGTTAGTCACATTCACCATTTTTGATAAACAGGACCATGAACACTCGTATTGATCACAGATTCTTAAAAATACAATCTATTTTGTATTTTTTCCTCGAGTTTTCAGACAATCATAAACTGTTTTGACAGTGTTTGCAAATGTGTGCATTGGGTCACCACGGCCCGCAGGCCAATTTCAGACACTTCTGAAACTCCCAAACCACTGAAGCCTCAGGTGCCAAAGTGTGGAATGATAATTTCACACATTTTTACTGCATAACAACTTGATCACAGGTTTGTTAATCAGCTCTGAGGCCTCTAGGATCATTATATAAAAGGAGATTATATAAAAGACCCATGACAAGAAAAGTCGGATATTAAACCACTGTCATATTCTTGTGGTGGACAGTATTTTAAGTATTGAAAACCTGATGATATTTGCAAATATCTGTCTGCTGTATAGACCTTCTGACAAACTAAACACAACTGGAACAAAATACAACTTTATAGGAAAATTAGGATTAAATTCCGAATATCACAAATTATGAAAAAAATTGTAAAAGTCAAAGCTCTCAGATCCATGTGAATGATTCAGAGTCCAGTTCAAAAATATAATTGTGTTTTACATTATTTGTTTATTTGACAAGAGTTTGTGATCCACACTAAGCATTTTTACAAAGGCAAAATCCACATTTTGAAATTGTACTTTACAAACCGTTTCAGAAATGTTGAGCCCACAACAGTTTTTCACTTCATCTACAGATATATTACACATTTCATCATAAATTATACTTTATGTGAAGCCCAAATACTATTTTTTCCATCTTTTTTAACAAAGAAGCAAAGTTAATAAGATTTATACCTTGAGCATTTGTCTCATTTTTGTTCTAATGTCATAAAACCATTAGCATTTAGTTCTGCTCCTCATTTAATCATTGTAAATATATGATGTTAGCTTCATTTTGCCTCCACTTGCTCCATTCCTGAATATTGAACATTCTGATGACATAAGATTTGAAAGGGTCTATAAGATCATTCATGACGCTGCTCCTCCGCTAAAACAGTCAGTTTCCCTGAGTTCTGAAACACGATTTGGAAACACAGTCTGAAACATGTTACCAACAGAACTGATCACATTAAATTACGGCGCATATTTACACCTGGAGAAAACCAAGCCTGCGCCCGTAATGTGGACTGAGGAGCGTCTGGAGAGTGAGATGTTCTGGATGATGATCTTAAGATGCTGAGAGAACTGGGTGTGGATGAGGATACAGAATTATGATGCTCCGGTTGTTATAAAGACATTCTCTTTGTATGTTTGAAGTAAAACATTGTTACGACCCAGCTCTGCTAGGGTGTGGGAAGTAACAAAAAACACCAAGGTGGAAAATGGAATAAATAAGTAAGATTTAATTAACAGGTGTGTAAAAGGTTTAACTTAACAATACATGGTAAAATATGTACAGAAACTAAACAAAGTTAAGAAACAACACATCAGGTTTAACATAAAACAAGTTTTGTGACAACACAACAGGTTTAACATAAAACAAGTTTTGTGCTAAAACGGGTCACGTGAGTTCCCAAAACGAGTGATTAACTAAGGGACACAAAAATACTAAACTAAACCACAAATGTCCCAAAGTAAACCACGGACCCACAAACAGAATCGAGTGACCAAATCAAAAAGCACAAAACAGAACGAACTAAACCAAACTGAGTGTCTCAATACACAGAATTCACATACTAGTACAAACACAAAGTGACTGACACAAATGAGACACATTGGCACTGGCCACAAAGGCCAGCAGCCCTGAACAGGAGCTGTGATCTTCTTAAATAGGGGGAGGAGGCTGGAGGCGGGGCCAGGTGAAGAGGTGCTCCACCAATCAGGGGCCAGGGGTCAGGCAGCAGGAACAAAATAGCCAGTAAAACAGACAAAAATACAAACTGAAGGCCTGGAGCCGTAACAAACATCAACCTGCTCCGGGACGACAAGTGGAAATTAGCTCTAGCGCTACAACCTGGAACAATCATCTCTCCTGTTGAGGTTCATGTAGATTGTGCACTGACCCATTAAATAAATAAACTAAACAGTGACTCTTAATCCTTCTGTCGTTAGAGATACATGGAGAACACCCCCAGATCGTGTCATTGCAAAGTATCAGTTGCTTTACTTTGGAACATTCTAAAGTACAAGAACAAGTAGGATCATGCATCAGAAAAGTTACACGGTGTAGCATTAACTGACTTTTCTGCAGGTCTGTATAAACTGCAGCGTCACTCATTTGGATGCGGTTGTGTGCGGACCACTGGGGCGAGCGCTGGTCCCACCCCCTGTACGAGCTCCCGTCTGGGGCTTATGTAACGGAGGGGCCGAGGCTGACTCATGGATTTATGGGCTGTGGGCTCCTGAAAGAAAACACAAGAGCAGAAAGAGAAAGAGAGATCACAGAGGAACAGGACGGCGGGAGAGAGAAGGCGAAGAACTGACCGAGGAAACAGACGAGAACCAGTCTATAACAGCTCTGCGATCTTCTTCAAGCAGACAAAATCAACTTTTCAAACCTTTAAATCACGTTATAGCTGTTTCCTTCTCATTTATCTTCTGGAAGTTGTATTTAGAATGAGTCATGCACTGCAAATTTCTCTGATCTGGCCAAGATTTTTAAACTTATATCAGGTTATTCGTCTTGTTTTCAGATTGATTATCCACTTAATAATTCTGAGGCTGTTTCATTCTAGTTTAGAGGGAGTTTATTTGAAGAGAACTCATCAAGTAAAATCATCTTGCTGCGTGGACAGATTATTTCGCTGCTTGTAACTCATTTTTTGATAGAATTGAGCGTATATATCTTACATTTTGGCCAAGCTTTTTTGCAGCGATGTTCTAGCCGTTTCCTTCTCATTTACAATCTCAATATTGTATTTATGTATTTTGTGTATTATGTATTTTATGTATTTTCAGTGTACGTTTGAAAGTCACTCAAAACTTTCTTTGTTCTCCAATTTTATTTTTCTTAAATGTGACAGTTAAACCTCTGCACACAGCAAGTTTTCTCAGGGTTTATACAAGTCCAACTGTTCTAGAGTTAATTTAACATAGGTGGAAAAGTTAAATAAGTAACACTGAACCGAATAACTGTTTAACCCTGAAATCAAGAGTTATATTAACGTTTTGAGAGTAAATGGATAACACTTTGGAGGGTTATCCTGATTTGGCCTTTCGATGTGCCACTTGTTTCCTGCAAAAAGTGGAGTGTTAAAATTGACTCTCAAAGAATCAATTTTAACATTTTCTCAGGGTTTATATGAGTCCAATCTGTTCTAGAGTTAATTTAACATTTTTGGAAGTGTTAATTAAGTAACACTCGACCAAAGTTCATGTTTAACCCCAAAATCAAGAGTTATATTAATGTTTTAGAGTAAACAGATAAAACTTTGGAGGGTTATCCTGATTTAGCTAAGCAACACATATATTTATTACACTAAGGGAAGTTGAATTAACACTAAGGGGAGTTGAATTAACACTAATGGAAGTTGAATTAACACTAATGAAAGTTGAATTAACACTAATGGAAGTTGAATTAACTTCATCTCTATCAACTCTGGCAAATAACCTCAACTCGAACCCCCATTAAGCTTTCAAATAGTTAAAATAACACTTTTGAGGTTAAAAAACAACTCTGGAATATTTTACTCTGAAATTTTAACCCTCCATTTTTTCCTGTGCACCCGTCGCCCAGTCAGGTGTGTAGAATCTACAGAGGAATGATTATCCTGATTTAGCTAAACAACACAGAGGGGTTTTATTTTTACACTTTATTTTAGTTCATGTAAGACGACATTATGTATAAAACTGGTCCAAACTGTTCTTCTATCACTGGAGTTTGAAGTGGTGGGAGGTGCCAAATTAACACTAAGGGAAGTTGAATTAACACTAAGGGAAGTTGAATTAACACTAAGGGAAGTTGAATTAACACTAAGGGAAGTTGAATTAACTTCATCCCTATCAAATCTGGCAAATAACCTCAACTCGAACCCCCATTTAACTTTCAAATAATTAAAATAACACTTTTGAGGTTAAAAAACAACTCTGGAATATTTTACTCTGAAATTTTAACCCTCCGTTTTTTGCTGTGCACCTGTCGCCCAGTCAGATCTGTAGAATCTACACAGAAATTATTATCCTGATTTAGAGGTGTTTTATTTTTACACTTTATTTTAGTTCATGTAAGATGACATTATGTATAAAACTGGTCCAAACTGTTCTTCTATCACTGGAGTTTGAAGTGGTGGGAGGTGCCAAATTAACACTAAGGGAAGTTGAATTCACTTCAACCTTTCAACTCTGGAAAATAAGCCCAACTCCAACCCCCATTTAACTTTAAAATAGTTAAAATAACACTTTACTCTGAAATGTTAACCCTCTAGTTTTTGCTGTGTGAATTGCAAATCTCCATGATTTTAAACTTATATAAGTTTTTCATCTTGTTTTCAGATTGGTTCTTTACTTAGTAGTTCTGAGACTGATTCAGAATGATCAGTAAATAGTAAAAAAGACCATTTCAACTATTTTTAAATCATTTTCTGAAAGATTTAAGTGGTTATTTCTTAAGCTTTATTACAGTGCAGCGCTGGGTACTACTTTTCAAGGTGCATTGTAGAAAATTTGGAGTGCACTTCTTTTTCACACACTGGACATTCGGACGCTAAAAATGGAGAATGGTTCGGATGCTGCCTTGGGCTCTGAATTCAAGTCTGCGTGTTATTTTACAAACCAAATTATTAAGTTGTTTTTTTTCCGTTTGTTTTTTTCTCTTATTTGCCCCACTTTCCTCAACCGTTCCAACATCAGCGCCGAGCAAAGACCCAGTCCTGTCTCATCTCCTGGAGGATTTGAGAGCTCCACTCCGCCCATGTCTCTCTAAATGAAGCTCTTTTTCAAACCCGACCATGTTACCGCCTCATTTTCCTCCCATACAAATAAAGTCACAGCCCTTAATTACACTTGGCTGAGCCTCCCAAACACTTTTCCACTCTGTTCCAAATGGTTAGTATCATCTACAACTAGAGTCTGGATGCCCTGCACATTTGGTCTTCTGACTGACAGGGTTTCCCCACAATGCTTTGCTGAATGTGCGTATTCCTAAAGCTGGCCTACACCAACCACCTCATGGGCGAGGCCGGCTGGCATGGAGCGAGACTGGGCAGGAGGGTAGAAGCCACACAAATGCTGAGATACACAACTTTGTCCTATTAAAAGTACCAATAACCTGTACTCATATACTTCTCAGAGCAGTTTTCGGACGTACGATGTAACTTTTCTGGGAGGGGGTCCGGCGTCTGCTTGTTTCTTTGTCTCGAATGTTTCACAATCCTGCATTAAATATATCTACTGTATCTATTGAAATGATTTTTAGTGGTGTCCAAATGTCCAATGAGTGAGACAGTAGTGCATTTCTCAAAATTTCTCACAATGCACCTTAAAAAATTTTCTGATCTGCCCAAAATTTTAAAACTCATATCAGGTTTTTCATCTCAATTTACTTTATTCATTTCATTTTAAGAGAACTTCTCATCTTGCTGCATGGACAAATCAATTCACTACTTTTAAGTCATTTTCTGATAGATTTAAGTGCTTATATCTTACATTTTGGTCAAGTTTTTTAGCAGTCTAATGTCCAGCGATGGTCACTATGGGTCAAAATAGACCACAGTGCATTGCAGGAGTATGGTAAGAGGAAAATCAATTTGTCGACTGGACAAAAGTTTATTTTGTGACAAATTGATTTTCCTCTTGCCGTGGATTCTACCTGGACGACGAGATTTTACACACATCTTGCAGGCGGAGATTAAATGGACACAACACAACTGCATGAAGCTGGTTTATGGCTTTGAATAAAACACAACTGAATAAACCGTTATGGTGATAGTGGTACTGTTCAAAGAGAGATAATTTCCACATTTCACACAAAAAGCAAATAATCCACTCCTTTTACATGAAATCTAGCATAGCAAAAATTTGTAAGATTATTTTTAGTCCATAAATACTTGTGTGTCAGTCTGATCTGATCGTTATTTATGACAGAAATCAAGTTTTATCAGACTTTAGAGAGCGGGTTAGGGTGGACATTGAGACCATAAACTGTATAAAGATGTGGACTAAGGGAGTTTGACATCACCCCTATCGTTCAGCTTCAGTCAAATGAAGCTCACTATGGCTAGCATTTAGAGGAGCGAAGAAGGAGCCAGTTCCATATTAGTAACAGAAATTGATTTATGGTGAATGGTCACGTTTTTATACAGCGCTGTTCCACCAGAGTACACAGACGCTGGGGGCCAGTGGGGAAAGTGTCTTGCCTAAGGACATGTCAACAGCATTCTCTGTGAGAGTCGAAGGGTGGGTCAGTGGATCTGGCCGCTCACTTAATGAGTATGTCGCGGGATTCGAAGCGTCAACTTTCAAAATCTCCACCAACTGAGTAACTGTCGCCCAGATTTATGGACAAAATAGTGAAATAAAAGTCGCAGTGTCATGTAGAGCGGGTTAATATGAAAATGTTAGGACCAGAATGAGGAGCCTGACAGCAGCAGTTACGGAGAGATGGGCGATGTTTTTTCATTTAAAAGTCAATTGGAGCTGGAGGCAGTGGATCCTCATTTTTTCTCAGTTAGCTATATCCAGTCATATATACAGTCTATGATTCGTACAGAGCCATTGAGTACGTGCAAACTTCACACTGTCGTCCCTCAGGAGTCAGTCTTGGGGCCTTCCTTCTTCTCGCTCCATGGACTGATGTCTCTTCTCACTTTTCCGTCCCTGGACAGTGTTAGGAGAATACAGAGTTAGACTGAGCGATGCCGGGCGCTCGTGCGAGGGTTTTCCGTAGCTTTCACAGACACGTCGGTTAGTTCACGAGGCTACGCTAATGACAGGCAAACACACAGCCCCCAGCGTCCATGCCAGTTTCCAGCGCTCACTCCACTGGCACACGGTCCTCCCAGGTCTGCAGAGATGGAACGAGGGCAGGCATAAAAGCAGGCTTTGTGCAGCTCGCTCAGAACCTGTGGAGAAAAGTGTGCCATCGGTGTGTCTCGCATGCAGGAAACCCCATCCAAGGCCTGTACCTGATCTTTTCTCCAAGCATGTGAGCAAAAATGGTTTTGCTCCAGCACAGATATATTGTATAAGCAGATCTTGAGGTCAGAGTAAGTCCACTGTGTGCCGTCTGCATCTTATCAAAAAGAATTGTAGTGTAGTGTTATAAACTCATCGCTGTGAATAATTAGGACACTGCATACATAAGGTAAGAGAAAAATAACTCGGGAGCACAGCAAACCTCTCGAAATGAACTAGTTCTGTTTTCATGTGTTTAAGAAAAAAATAAAATAAAATCCAGATGTGGTTTGACAACATTAAACCATTAGACCACAAACAAAACTGCACTGAAACAGTACAAAGGTTTAGTTTAGAAACCTTCAGAAGGTTTAGGCCTATCTTAATTGCAAAAGTAAATTCTGCTGTTGTGTAACATCGGATCTTTAAAATGATTTAAATCCACGCTGAAAAGGATATAAAAAGGCACTAAAGGTGTCTGAGTCACAGATACTAAACAGTTTGTCCTAAATGGCAGTTTCTCCTGGATGTGCAGTGAGGTCCGCAAGAGGAGCGCCTCTGTTGTTAAGGGGAATATTTGGGTTGATTCATAGCAACGCAGGGAGAGGCCAGACACACACATACACACACACCCCGACACATACACACA
>KN504161.1:269-11036 GCA_000787155.1 Scartelaos histophorus | reverse complement strand
TAACACACAAACCCAGCAGATTTAGGCCGAGTTCTCTCAAACAGAAAACATGCAGTTCCACCTTGGGATGTCATGTGGTAATACAGAAAGTACTACATGTTCCTGGAATCATTTGGATTGTAAATATCTACTAAACAGAAGGTAAAATCTGTACGTTAACATGAAAACTACCACTACATGAAATCAGCAGGTGGAACAGAGCATTCTAAGCTTGGGAGATGTACACAGAATAATAATAATTGATTACTCAAACATATCAAACACTGAGCATTTTTAATAAAACTGTACAATAAATATGCAATTTTAAAAAAGAACTCTGTGCTACTTTTTTGTGTATTTTTCTTCTAATTGTTTTCCACAACTGATTTAAAAATATGATATATCTATGGAAGATCATTTGTTACATTATATTTAAAATTTTAAATACAGATTAATTCCTTTTTTTTTTTTTTTTTTTTTTTTCTTTTCTAATTTTAAATATCGCTGCATTTCTCACTTTGGATTTTTTTTTTTACTTTTTAAATGCAAGTTTCAATTTCTGAAATTTATTTGCTAATTTTAAATATACTTTTTCAATATGTATATATAAAAAAAAAAATCAACTTTTAAAAATTCAGGACAAATATTTTCAGTGAGTGAGGAGGACAGAGGGTGTTTCCTATTGGCCGTTCTCATGTGTGGGCGGGGTTTGAGGTTTTGAAAAGACTAATTCTAACCAATCAGATTGCTTCACTGCACCATTTCCTGTTTGTTACATAGACAGTATAAAAAAGTGGACGAAGCGATGGGTGACGTCACCCATAGTGTTCAGCGTCGCTCAAATGAGGCTCGTGATGCTTCACAGTTACAGGAGTGAATCTGGAGCCAGGATCTATGTTATCAATAGGATTTTATTGACCCTTTTATTGGCCCTGTCCCTGCTACTCTAAATCTAATCACATTTATTTTCTTTCTTTTTTGTCATAATTTCTGAAGTATTTTTAGTCCCACATGAAATTTCATCTTTCTTGAATAGATATTTCCCCCATAATATTCAAACAAATATTGTCCGAGCGTGTCCATTTTTTCAAATCTCATGTTTTCATGTTTTCAAATCTCAATCTCATGTTCATATGACTCACAACTAACATCCCAACCATGTTTTAGAAAAGAAAACAATTTTAAGGTTATTCTCGTTCACACATGACATTTTTTAAGGTTGTAGCCAATTCATGTACGTAAAAAAGACAAAAAATGCTTCATATTAATGTCAAACATAGATTTATGCTCCTGACATTGGAAACATGGTGCATAGAGTAATGGGCAGTGCTGCCCCCGCGACCCAGCTGGATTAAGCGGCCGAAGATGGATGGATGGACATTGGAAATATTTGATTCAATAGAAACTACATTTTGAAATTTGCTTATACATCATTGACCCATAATCTACGCACAGTATTTAGCACAGATATTATAATACCATCGAACCAAGTCATAATTAGGAAAAAAAAACATGAAAAACTGTTCAAACTGCGACCAAAATGCCCTTTTTTAACCCAAACAAGCCCATAACACATTGTGTCTGTGTGAGTGTCACACTGGCCATGTCCCTGCGTCCCCTTCACTGAAATATTCTGCACCTGTCCTGCGCTCCTGACAGGTGAGTCCGGGGTAGTAGTGACGGGTGAAGTGCGTGTAGGCGGAATGTTCCATGTTTCCGCTGTAGCCCTGTGTTTCTATGGCGATGTGTTTTCTATGGGCCTGTCTCCCCGGCTCTCGTCACCTGCTCGGCGCTCCGTGTTAAACCTGATGTAAAAATAGGCCTGTTTAATCCCTCGGGTTTGAATGGCTGTCGCCGAGCCTCAAAATCACTTCCTGGACCAAACAGAAACAGCAGAATACACAGTGGGAAAAAGATGGAGAGCTGTAGTTTTACATGTGAAAGTTACATTGTACGGAACTTTTCTGCAGCAGGAGTTTACTCTTATATTGAGTTATATTTTTTACACATTTTCTTAAAGGGCTCAGATTACAGACCTGGACTTGTGTTTTGTTTCATTCACACGTTTAACACAAAAGCCCTGCACATTTAGACCTATTTAGAGTTCTTCCCTCAAACTGAAAACACTCTTCCACCTTGTGATGCCATGTATTAATACAGAAAGTGATGGAGTATTTTTAAACTTCATTCATGTTCACTAGAATCATTTGGATCATTTAAGCTCTGGAATTGCTCATTTCTCCCAAAGTAAACTTAACTTTTCTGGTATGGGACTTGCCCACATGGAGTTATTATTGCATTTGAATATTCTGTATGTACACAGCAAAAAAACGTGGCCAGAATGTAAGATATAAACACTTAAATCCTTAAGAAAATGACTTAAAAGTAGTGGAATTATCTGTCCATGCAGCAAGATCATTTTACAGGACAAGTTCTCTTAAAATAAACTCTTAAAAGAATGAATCAGTCTCATAACTAATAAGTAGAGAATAAATCTGAAAACAAGATGAAGAGCTTGATATAAGTTTGAAAATCTTGGAAAGATCAGAAAAGTTTTCAGTGAAGTTGTGCAAAATGTTTTGACCTCAGAACAGATGTATTGTATAAGCAGCTCTTTTTATTTTTTGATTGTGTTTTCAGACAATCATAAATTCTTTTGTCAGTGTTTGCCATAGAACTCTAATAAAGTCTTAAGATGAACTCAAGATGGCGCTGTATTATTTTCAGTGGTCTGTTCTCATTGGCTCATGAGCCCAAAACTAATTTTCTCTCCCACATTTACTTACTTCCTTACGTCTGTAGAGCGGCTCAGAGCAGGGCTAGGCTAAGTCTTACAAAGCAAACTTTTAGGCGCTTTGAGGATTTCAACATTTTAAAAAGTGGATGTTGTGAAAATAGAAAAGAATCCCACAAAATCCGACTTTTGTGAAAGTTTTGGACGCCCTGACAGCCGAACATGGAAAGCTGCAGTACCTGGAGCAGCCACTAGTCGATCTGGAGCCTGGACTGAGACAAAATGCCTTATCCAGTTTTTATTATAGATCCTTGGTATTTGCCGATGTGTTCAGTGTGTCACCATGGAAACTGCTGAACATTCCGCCAGTAGAAATGCATCACAGAACACCCCCAAAAGTACAGACAATATGAGCGCGCTACAGTTTCACTTGTATGTTTGAAGAAAAATTACATTTTTGATGTTGGTGCGAGCCCAAAGTGAAGCTCCAAACTCGGGCGGGATTTCCATGTTTGAAGCTGAGCGTTTTGACTCTAGGGACCCGTGATTAGACATGTGCAATAAGGCTGCAATCTGCCCCTCTGCCTATGACGGGGCCTCTGAATCACGAATAAAAATATGAGGGTTTGACGGGAGAATATATAAATTCTTTAACCTGAGTAATAGTTAAGTAATAGTTTGACGCTTTGATTGTTGATCCTGAGAAAATCCACGCTGTTTCTTAGTCCCTTGGATGTTTTTTTCTCCCTTTTTAGATGCTTTTGACGCCAGGGGAGCATGCGTTTCTCTGATTGGTTAATCCGCCTGTCAATCACCCCCAGACAACGCAGTTACAGATGCACTCATCTTTGTAACGTGCCTTCGGAAAAGTTTTCTGAAATATTCCAGAGTTTGTCTGTAAATTCAACAGGTGGACACCGGAGATCGGCCAGAACAAGAGCACTGTGGTGGAAGTGGCTCGAACTGGCCAGCTGCTTAACCGTGGAATTTCCGCTTAGTTTAATGACCTGCTGAGACCAGTGAAAGGAGAATTACACTTAACTCAGCCATTAAAAAGATCTCTACTGGCAACTCAGTGTGTAGCTGTTTCTCAGATGTATAAACGGTTTTAAGAGGCTGTTATGAAAACTTGACTTAACTGGACTAACATTGTTCCCTCAAAAACATGCCTGAAGTGGGTTTGTATGTTATCCATGCATGTTTGAGTCATTTAGCGATCTCTCCAGGGTCCTACCTAAAACTTCTTTACGGTTATATATCCAGTCCTATCCAGTATTCCACCCACAGCATGACAATTCTTTATCCATATACAAAACAATCCCTTTCATCTTCTCAAACCTGATGTGATGTGCAGTAGTTTCATTAGTGGAATTCATACTGGTGGTAATGCGATAGTGCTCTGATGGGAGAGTGACTTAGGATGGAGAGCAAAGTTAGGGGGCAAAGTGACGTAATAATGCCTTAGACTTGTAATGTGCTTCACAGACTTGTCGAAGCCTCTCAAAGCATTACACTGTCATCTTTCTTCATTCACTCCATATTAAGAAATGCAGGTGAAGTGTCTTGCCTAAGAACACAACAACAGAACATGGTGATCTAAATATGTGAAGTGTTAACCCCATAGAAGTGTAAAGCTGCAGTTAGATTAGATATGGTGTTATGCTTTTTTGCAGCGCATCTTCAGGCGTCAACGTGGTGAAAATCTGGCATTTTTGCGGCTCATCTTGAGCGTTCAGGTGATGATGCTCTGGACACGTGTCCAGGGCATTGTTGTCAGCGGTTGAAAAAACTGAACTTTTGGTGACGAACCATAGACTGTATAAAAAAGTGGACTAAGTGAGTGTGACGTCACCATAGTGTTCAAATGAGGCTCTGATGCTAACGGCTACAGGAGCGAATCTGGAGCCAGGCTCTATGTTATGAATAGGATTTTTTTGACAAACAAAATAGCAAAAAAAAAAAAATCAGGATCATGTAGAGCGGGTTAATAAGAACATTTTAAGACCAAGATGAAGAGGATCACTGCAGCAGGTACAGAGAGACGAGCCACAAGATCCTAATGTAAGTCAATGAGAGCCAGAGTCAGAAGGAGCCGGAAGAGCCTCCTGGAGCACTTCCTATATGGCACGCGACCGCTAACGCGTTAGCTATGTCCATTCATATATACGGTCTATGTGACGAACGCACCAACTCATCCAATCAGAAACGACTCTCGAGTGATGTAGCGACTTTATTACCCAGAAGAAGAAGAAGAAAGTGAAAGATCCATGGAAGGACCCTGGAGCCACAGACAGCAGAACAAGAAATCTATGCTGTGTCATTAGTGGAGTATAAAGAGTGGAGTATATATACACAGTGCAACCACCGAGCAGATCGCCTCCGCTGATGGTTTTATGTAATAAGTAAAGTCACTCTCAACTGGGAAAAAAGGCACTCACAGACCAGAGCGAACTCCCTGGATGCACATCAAATCTTTTTCTCCCGTTGGTCCACGACTCACATCAGGAGCGTCTGAACTCAAATGCAAAGGCTCCAACTAGAGGCACCCAGCAGGTTTTTGATGCCCCATTCTGAACACGGCTCAGTACCCTGGAGATATTACCACAAGTGACGGTGGTAGTTTTGTAATTCACCTGAACAATAATAATTTTCCGTTTGTCTAACCAACCTGCAGAAATAGACTGAGGATTGAGATGGTTTGGCCTTTGAAGAGAACTTTCCTGTTCCAAGTTTTGTTTTGCTGTTGGACGGAGAGCCGCGCTCCTCTGGTGACTCCTGTGCTGTTAAAAATGTAAAACACACATCTGAACTTGTAAAAAGGCAGATCACAGCGGCTCCTCTGTTATTTTGAGAAGAGGGCATGGATCTCCCTTTGAAACGCAATATACTCCAGACGAGGAGAGGAAGAGGAGGAAGAGGAGAGGCAGAAGAGGTGGAGAGGAAGAGGAGGAGAGGAAGAAGATTTGTGGAGGAATAGGAGGAGAGATAACAGAGGAGAGGAAGAAGAGAGGAAAAGGAGGAGAGGAAGAAGAGACAAGGATGATGAGGAGAGGAAGAGATGGAAAGGAAGCGGAAGAGAGGAAGAAGAGACAGAGGAGAGGTAGAACAGGAGAGGAAGAGGAGACAAAGAGGAAGAGGAGGAGAGGTAGAACAGGAGAGGAAGAGGAGAGGAAGAGAAGGAGGAGAGAAAGAAGAGACAAGGAGGAGAGGAAGAAGAGGAGGAGAGGAAGAGAAGGAGAGGTAGAAGAAGAAAGAAAGAGAAGAAGAGAAGAGGTAGAAGAGGGGGCGAGGTAGAGGAGGAAAGGAGGAGAGGAAGAGAAGGAGAGGTAGAAGAAATAAAGAGGAAAATAAAAGGAGAGGATGAAGAGGAGAGGAAGAGGAGGAAGAGGTGTAGGAAAGGAGAGGAAGAAGATTTGAAGAGGAAGAGGAGAGAAAAAGGACGAGAGGTAGAAGAGGAGTAGAAAAGAAAGAGGTAGAAGAGGTAGAGGAGAAGAGGAAGACGAGAAGCAGAAGAGGAAGAGTATGAGAGGGAGACGAAGAAAAGGAGAGTGAAAGGAGGAGAAAAAGAAAAGGAGAAGAAAATGAGGAAAGGAAGAGAAGAAGATGAAGACAAAGAGAGGATGAGGAGAGGAAAAGGAGCAGAGGGAGAGGAGGAGAAGAGGATGGGAGGTAGAGAAAGAGAGGCAGAGGAGGAGAGGAAGAGGAGGAGAGGAAGAGGAGGAGATAGTGGCCCTCTGCTCCATGTTCTCACACAGGAGACTGGAAACACAAAGCTGCTTTCATCACGACTGCTAGAAACTTGTTTACAGTGCCACGGCAACAGAGACTTTCACCACTTCAGATAAAACTGTAAGAAATAGA
Organism: Scartelaos histophorus; assembly: GCA_000787155.1. Taxonomy (NCBI): domain Eukaryota; kingdom Metazoa; phylum Chordata; class Actinopteri; order Gobiiformes; family Gobiidae; genus Scartelaos; species Scartelaos histophorus. The sequence goes on along the minus strand of KN504161.1, from coordinate 4,462 downwards.
ACGTGTTTATCTGCAAATAAAAGGGAAACTAAAGAACACGGAGCAGACTGAACTTTATAGAAAGAAGAAAATAACGCCAGAGCAGATCTGGAGCTGTGTTTTGCTTCATTCACACACGTTTGAGGAGAACTATTGTTAGTCTGTGTGCATCCTCAAAGCTCAAAATGCTCTGATCCACCTTGTGATGTCACGAAGTGGTAGTTTACTCTCTTCCATAAAAGAGAGTCCACCACCTTCCATAAGAAGAAGGTGATGGACTCTCTTTTATGGAAGAGAGTCCATCACCTTCTTCTTATGGAACAGTTTGAGAAGGTGATGGACTCTCTTCCATAAAAGAGAGTCCACCACCTTCCATAAGAAGAAGGTGATGGACTCTCTTTTATGGAAGAGAGTCCATCACCTTCTTCTTATGGAACAGTTTGAGAAGGTGATGGACTCTCTTCCATAAAAGAGAGTCCACCACCTTCCATAAGAAGAAGGTGATGGACTCTCTTTTATGGAAGAGAGTCCATCACCTTCTTCTTATGGAACAGTTTGAGAAGGTGATGGACTCTCTTCCATAAAAGAGAGTCCACCACCTTCCATAAGAAGAAGGTGATGGACTCTCTTTTATGGAAGAGAGTCGATCACCTTCTTCTTATGGAACAAGGTGATGGACTCTTCCATAAAAGAGACAAGTGAAGAAGATGTAGGGACTTTACAAACACAGAGGAACGTGCCTGCAGATTACCACCAGGGGGCGTCACAAACACATTTCAGAAACACATTAAAGGAAAGTAAACGTTAGAATGTTGTTACCTCCTCAAAAACAGACCTGGAGGTGGGTCAATGACATGACGTGTGTCCAGTTCCAATTTCTTCAGTTAAAAAGGTTCAAACTTCATAATAATTCCCCACATATAAAATAGCTGTTAATTTGAAAACTACCTCTACGTGACATCACAAGGTGGAACAGAGCGTTTTGAGGTTTGAAGATGTGGAATTACTCAAACATGTGTGAATGAAACCATGAAATTTCATCTTTCTTGAATCGATATTTCCCCCATAATATTCAAACAAATATTGTCCGAGCGTGTCCATTTTGTCAAACCTCACTTTTTCATTTTTTTCAAATCTCAATCTCATGTTTATATGACTCACAACTTAAAGTAACATCCCAACCATGTTTTAGAAAATAAAACTATTTAAAGGTTATTCTCGGTCGCACCACATGACATTTTTTAAGGCCGTAGCCAATTCATGTACATAAAAAAAAAAAAAACACTAAAAATTCTTCATATTAATGTCAGAAAGTTGAATTTGCCTGTTGAAAATCCTTGCTTCATTCACACCTTTATTATTAATTTGTTTACGTCTCCTAAGCTGTTCCACCACCACACTGTGATGTCATGATGTGGGACTCGTCAAACAAAGTGGGGCATTTCCTGTATTACCAAGACATCTGAAGGTGGGGCTCTTTACACTAAACAGGTGAGTTTGGATGACAAAACCTCTGTTATATTTGTGAGGAAGCAGTGTAAAGGCGTTTGAAATGAAGAAACGTGAACAAAGTGTGGACTTTTAATTTAAGACTATTACAGGATACTCACCATGTCTAATAATGTCCCTCGTGACTTCACCTTCTCCTCTGAATCCTCTCACACTGGATGTACCTCGTCTGTTTTTTATCTTGTTTTTCCTCTTGGCCCAGCTCCAGTCTCCTCCATCTGAACTCCGTCCAAGAGGAGCCCATACACTTTGATTAATTCATTAAAATGTCGAAAGGTTGTTTGGCAAAACGACAGGAGCCGGGGCTTTTCCACACCGCACTCCGTCACCATTCACAGGGACAGGGGACAACAGGGGACAAAGGCAAAGCTCCACAGATACGTACCTGGAGCAGCAGCTCTACTCCGAGCTCCTCATATTAGGAGGTGGGTCGCGAAAAATGTCAGGATTTTCACAAGAAGAGAACATGATTTTGAGTGAAACATCCTAAATTACATAAAATTGACTATTGGGAGCTTTTCTCAAACTGTGGGTGAGGGCCCAAACAGCGTCCAAAAAAAGTGTTTCAGTGCAGTACAGTTTACTTTTCATATTTAAAGCTTAAATTAGTTATTAACTATAAAAAACACAGATCTATGGGTCAATGACTATAAGGATTTTCAACAGACATATTCTAAAATTTAGTTTCTGTTGAATTTTAAAAAATATATATTTTTTTTAAATTAAATGTCAGGTGCATAAATCTGTTTTACATTTATATTAAGCATTTTTAGTGTTTTTGTTATGTACATGAATTGGCCATGACCTTAACAAATGCCATGTGGTACGAGCGAGAAACATGTTTGGGATGTTAATTTAAATTCATATGAAGTCATATGAACATGAGATTGATATTTGAAAACAAGAAAACATGAGATTTAAAAAAATGGACACGCTCGGACAATATTTGTTTAAATATTATGGGGGAAATATCGATTCAAGAAAGATGAAATTTCATGTGGGACCAAAACACTTCAGAAAATATGAGAAAAAAGAACTAAAAAAAATGTGATTAGATTTAGAGTCATTTTAAAGAAGTTTAAAAATCATGAGTTAAGGGCGGACGGTCGCACCACATGAACATTTGAACACTTTAAGTATAAAAACATGCAGAAGAACTCGGGATTTGTGAAAATATGATTTGGTTCCATAGAGATCAGAGGTTCTAATGTCAACTAAATGTCAGGTCTCATTTTGGTCTTGATGGGCTGTGATCTTGGTCTTGTCTCAGTCTCGAGTTTAAAAATCTTGGTCTTGTCTCGGTCTCGACCCTCAGAGCTCTTGGTCTTGCTCTGGTCTCGGGACACTGTGGTCTTGGACTGGTCTTGGTCTCGATAATTGCGCTTTTGACTGCAACACTAGATTTAAGTCATGTTAGAATGTTGTTCCCTCCTCAAAAACAGACCTGGACTTGTGTTTTGTTTCATTCACACATGTTCCACCCTGTGATGTCACATAGCAGCAGTTTTCAAGTTATCACATATATTTTGTTTTGTAAAGATTGTAAATACCAGATCTGAAATAATTCTAGTGAAGCGTATAGCACTTCCTGCACTGTCACATGATCATCACAAGGTGGAACTGTGCACTTTGAGCTTTGAAGACAAGATGTGAAGATGCAGAATTACTTAAACATGTGTGAATGAAAGAAAACAGAACTCCAGGAATGTTTCTGAGGAGGGAACAACATTCTAACATGACTTAAAGCTCACAAGAGTCAGTTTCATACAAAATCATGTTCTCTGTTCATGGAAAGTTTTTAATTTGAGAAGAACTCAGCCTAAATAATAGGATTAATGTGTTTAACATGTGTTTCATCTTTGATAAGGAAACAACATTTTGACATAGATCAGGAAATAGCGTAAAATGAGAGCTTTAATTGAAAATCTTGCACGCTGATACCACGTTCTTCCCTTTTGTTTCGAAAATAACTTTATGCTCATTCCTCACCTTCCTCACTGAGCTGTACAGAACAGACAGAACCTAAATTACCAGCCTTAAAACCGGACGCTCTGTGGGAGGAAAGAAGGTGTCAGGATGCTAACAGCTGCTTAAACTCTCGCTCTGAGCTCTGAAGCACCAGACCATGGAGCACACGTTCAGTCTGCTGCTCTTTAACATGCTCCTAATAAGAAAGGAGTTTGCACACACATTTCCAAACGAGACAAGTGATATATATTACACAAAATGGACTCTGTGAGATTAAGTTAAGTTAGAAAAGTTAGAATGTGTTTACCTCCTCGAACACAGATCCAAAGTTGTGTTTTGTTTCATTCACACGTTTCATGGGACTGAAATCATAGAACTCCCCACACACATCCCTGCAGAGCATAACAACAGGGCCACTGGACACACTACACTCTCTATTATTATTTTATAGGACTGGAATAACCGGCCTTGGCCTTAAGACAGTCTTTACAGTCTTGGTCTTGTCTCAGACTCAAGCATATTTGGTCAAATGTGCTAAAATAACTATAAAATACAGAGAAATGTAGAAAATGACAAAGATGGTCTTGATTTGGTCTCGATGGGTCTTGTCTCGGTCTCAGCCTTTAAAAATCTTCGCCTTGTCTCAGTCTTTAGAAATCTTGTACTTGTCACGGTCTCAACCCACAGAGCTCTTGCTCTAAAAAAAAAAAAAAAGTCTAAAAGAGTTGTAGTTTAAA
>JACN01054059.1:0-11310 GCA_000787155.1 Scartelaos histophorus | reverse complement strand
GTGTGTGTGTGTGTATATATATAAAATAAATACAAGGCCTGGCATTTATAACACTCCATTATATTATATAAGTCTACTAACTCATCTGGTTAAGTTTTGTTTTCCAGTACTTTTTTTAAAGGTTTTTTCCTTCACAGCCTTGTTACCTTTTGCAAAGTTGACATTTAAAAACTGCTGAAATGAAGCTAGTATTAACTTTTACGATTTGCAGATATGAACACCTCCATGGAGACAAAACACAACACACACACCAACAAAACAGTTTGTCTTTATTCAGTGAAACCATTTTATTATTGGCCAGCTATTTCCTCCCTGTGGCACTGTTAACATAGAAATATCAACTTTTCATGTAAGAAATCATATACACCCAGAATAACAGGTTGTGTGACTGGCAGATTGTCACTTGAACACAAACATTAAACCCTTTTGTTAAGGTCCTTTATTACACAAAATTAACTCTTGTGACCTTTAAGCTGTTAGAATGCTGCTACCTCGTTCATGCATTTTTAAGTAACCCTTTATTATGGGTCTGTCTACATCTCTAAAGCTCAAAATGCTCTGTTCCACTTTGTCATTTCACGAGGTAGTGGTTTTCAATTTTTTTTTTTTTAGTTCAGACATGGTCATTTCCAGAGCTGAAATCTTCCAAATGATTCTAGTGAAGATGCAAGGAGTTTAAAACACACTGGAGCACCATTATAATATAGATGAGAAAATAGCATAATATGGGCCCTTTTAAACTAAAAAGTGCACTTAATCTTCCTTGGCTTGGATTCAAACCAATTAAGTAAATAAATACCCATCGTACTGAACAGCAAACAGCAATTTTTATTTTCCTTGTTTTGTTGTTTTTATTATCACATTAAGATTGTCTCTATGTTATTACTATTCACCACAGCAGAAAGAAAATTATTTCAAAAAGCCAATGTGGAATTACAGCATATGGTGCATCTGATAACAAGGAGACACACTGATGAGGACTTTTTGAAAACAGTATTTGGCTTATTTCTGAGCTGAAAAATATTGGCATTTTTCCGTATTATAATATGAAATGAAAAGTGTCACTGTCAGATGTGATGTTTCCAGGATTGTTATGAGGAAAATGCTATCAGTGTTCAAGAATCTAATACATCAGTCTTATATAGCTCTTCCACATGAGCTAAGTTGCTTTAGAATTTTGTGCATTATTCATTCATTTTTGAGTTTTTTTTACTGCTCAAATACTTGCCCCTGGTGAGATTTATAAAGTTGTCTAAATCTGTATTTGGTAAGCTACTAACAGTCCTGTCTTTCTAAATCATAAATAAATAAATAAACAAATCAATAAATAAATCAATAAATAAATCAATAAATCAATAAATACATAAATAAATACACAATAAATAAATACATAAATAAATACATAAATACATAAATAAATACATAAATACATACAAAAATAAAAAAAAAATAAAATACATAAATACATAAATACATAAAAATAAAAAATAAATAAATATATATACACACATACACCCTCCCACACACTCACACACAAGTATTTTGTATGCACACAGGGATACAATGCTCAAAAGGAGTAGCCAGAATAACTTATACTTTTTGTTAGTCGCCTACACTAATGGGGAAATATCAAAAGATTTGAGCTGTAGAGGGATATGAGCCATTTTATAAATATCTTATATGACTCATTAAAGATACAAACCAAGTACCAAGGATTTAATTATTCTATTTCTATTGTAGTTTGTGTTTTTTTAACCATATTGAATATTGTGAATACTTTTGGGGGATAATCTTTCTTTAGGGTTATTGTATCAGTGACATGCATTCATTTAATATTATCAGTTATGCTCTATATTTTTTTCTTCAGCACTTTAAAATGTGTTATCGTTGCTGCAGCTGCCCTGGGACACACTGGAGCCAATCTGTACCATTAATGTGCTTGAATTGCCTTGCCTAAGGACACAACAACACTTCTGCCACCAGCACCCCACTCTGGCTCCCGATATTCCCACTCATCTCCCATCAAAGTACTTCACTAACCAGGCCCGACCCACCCTGATGAGCTTCTGAGTGGGACGAGTGATGAGGCTTTGACAGAGGTTTCCATTATAAATCAAAGTCACAACACGAGAAAAGTTTATATGATGTAAATGCAGCATTGAAAAGGGTTACAGTTATTTAAAGAGAAATGTCTAAAAATTAAATACATGACAACAATCTCCATAATCTGTTCTCCTCATCTTACCCTCTAGTACTCTGTGACATTTATCTAAGGAAAACGACTTATCACAGGGATGCTTATACTGTAGTTGAGGAAATAAAAGAGAAGGTTGGAGTGAGGATGATGAAGGGCCAGCGCTGGGGCAGCCTCTATCCCTGAGGCTTGTTATATGACTGTGCTGGTCCAATCATAGCGCCCCCTTTAGGAGTTAAGGGGGCAGAGGTCAAATCGAGGAACTGAGAAGGGACTGTTCGAGGATTCATTCTAACAGTGTAACTCCACAGTGAAAGAAAGATAGAATAATTATAAGAATGGTTTTATGTATTTGCTTTTTTCCTTTGTTTATGCTATTGATTTTGCAGACTGTTTGAACCCGTTTGACCTATGCTAAATGAATCTTTTCTCTAAACACACGGGACATTTGCATTCATCCCAGTGCATCCTGATAATATGGCCTTATGGGTAATGTAATCTATCATCCTCTCACTGCCGCTGGCTCAATACAAGCGGACAGAGATGTAAGACAGAGGACAGCACAGTAGTTGCTAATGCATTCTAATCAATGGAGTTGGTAACTTAAATATTCCCGTTCCGTCCTGTTTACTATCACTGAGACAGCAATTCAGAGAAAGACTTGGCTTTGGCGAGTGTTTTAATGAGGAAAACATGCTTGTATGTTGTACTGGACACACAATTACTGTCTGTGCTTTCAAACATTACTCTTAATACTGGCGAGCTGATTCTTCAGTGTAGTAAATTAAGGAAGAATTGCTGGTGATTTGGATTCTTTTTGGGTTCTATTCAGAATAAATTGGTCTCTGTTGAGGAGAAATTAAAATAAAAAGATATAACCAAACACACAGACCGTTCCATTTTACCTAAAGGATGAGCTTTCAGTGATATAACCTATGGGCCATGTGACCAGACACTTTGAAACTGATTCACTGCAGTCGCTATTCTCCTGGGTCAAATGGACACAGTTTTAACAGTGACATCAAGACTGAGGAGTCAAAGTAAATGAACATGACAAGCCTTAGTCATAGTAAACACATTAAGAGCAGATTATTATTCCCATGTTAACCCATATAGAGGTGTGTTGCCACGAGATGCAGGTCAATGGGGGTTCAACAAGAGCGGAAGCACAAACACCAGTGTGAACAGTGAAGGCAGCGTCCAATATATTTCGAGTCTAAAAACACTAGAATAATTGCAGGCCTAATTAGATCTGTGTCATGTATCTTATCTTTACACTGAGGATTCTGTACTAGCTGAGCTTCTAAATGTCAAATAAAAAAGTACATTTCTCCTTTTTCATCTTATTAAGTCAATATATGTGTAGCAATAGAAAATGTCTCCATCTGAAAGTTTAATGCACAATGTGGAGCTGTTTTGGTCTCATCACAACAGTATTTTGACATCACTAACTTTCCCTGTCCCCATTGGCTTCTTCAGTTTATTCTACAACAATTAAATACAATACATTATTTAATTTTGAAACATTAAAAACATGAAGTTATCTCATTAAACTAGTACACTGCAAAAATCCCTTGACTTATAACTAGAAAAATACACTTGTTTTAAGTTAAAATGCACTAGAAACAAGTGAAATTATCTGCCAGTGCAGTAAGTGAAATTTACTTATCAAGAAATTCTTAAATAAGAAAATATATCTTGGCCTTCATAAATCTCAAAATATGATAAAATCACTTATTTTAAGCAATAATCTTAAAAATAAAGCATAAAACCTAAAAATACTCTTGTTTAAAGAAAGGCTAATGTCTTAAACACCATTTTAACACTTGTTTTGTGTGTATTCTAACTAGTTTATAGATATATAAACTGTGTGTACAGTGTACTTTTCAGTTTATTTATTTATTTTGCTGTGCTGAACTGAGGCAGTGAAAAGGTGAGTGTCTTGAATCCAGATGACAGACAGTGTGAGCCTCTTATAATCTGTCAAAAGGTGTAGAAACTGAAAAGACAAATGTGCTCCGTATGTGCGCTATCTGCTGGAGCCAGGAGGAGGAGGAGTGAGCCTGACAGCCCATAAAGGCATAAATGCATAAAGGCATAAAGGCATAAAGGCATAAAGGCCAGCCTTCATTCTCATTAGCTCAGTGGAATTACTTAGCCAATTGACTCCTTGTATCTCCCACATGCACTGCTCTTCAGCACATGCACTGCTCTTCAGCACATGCACTGCTCTTCAGTGAGCTGCTCTTCAGCGAGCTGCTGCTCTTCAGCGAGTTGCTGCTCTTCAGCGAGTTGCTGCTCTTCAGCGAGCTGCTGCTCTTCAGCGAGCTGCTGCTCTTCAGCGAGCTGCTGCTCTTCAGGGAGCTGCTCTTCAGCGAGCTGCTGCTCTTCAGCGAGCTGCTGCTCTTCAGTGAGCTGCTCTTCAGTGAGCTGCTCTTCAGCGAGCTGCTGCCCTTCACACCCAGGTCACTGCTCACTTCTCTGCTTTATACCATTTCACTTTCTCTTCACACACACAGACATGCTCACGCACAACACACACGCACATACAAGAGCACACAAACACACACATGCACAACCAACTGCACACACACACACACACACATATGCACACACACATACACACACATGTACATACATATACCTACACACTCATACACACACACATGTACATACATACGCACATATGCACACACACCTATACACATGTACATACACACATATGCACACACATACACACACACATGCACACACAAACACACAACCAACTGCACACACATGCACACACACACGCACGCAGACACACACACACACACATACACACACAACCAACTGCACACACATGCACACACATACACACAACCACCTGCACACACATGCACACACATACACACAACCACCTGCACACACATGCACACACATACACACAACCACCTGCACACACATGCACACACATACACACAACCACCTGCACACACATGCACACACATACACACAACCACCTGCACACACATGCACACACATACACACAACCACCTGCACACACATGCACACACATACACACAACCACCTGCACACACATGCACACACACACGCACGCAGACACACACACACACACAGAATCACTTCATCTTTCTCCCAAATTGCCCAAGATTTATCTCTACATTTCAGGCAAGGCACAGAATTACAGTAAATGTACTTTACCCTTCAAAATGATAACTTCCAACTCCAGAGAATACCTTTTACACCTGTATTCAGAAAAGTTAAATTAGGAGTCAATCAAATTTAGTTAGCTTGCTTCAAATATGATTGCAGTTCTACACTAAATCCTTTGGGGGGAACATTCTTCAAGATTCCACAAATTGCAACTGATTTCTTTAGCTTAAAAAGTTGAATTTGTCAGACAGTGTTTTTGTCATTTCATTGAAGGAGATGTTTTTGAAATTGCTTGATGCAATTTCTGTAAAATGTTTAATTCCATTACTTTTAAAGGTGCACTGTGTCATTTTTCTGGTGGAGGGTCCATCACCTGCTCATCTCCATGGAGATGTTATAGCTTTGCCTAGAATGTTTCATTGTATGATATTAAACACATCTAACTAGCTTTTATTCATTATGGGTGTTTCTAATGCTGAAAAATGACAATATTTCTCTGCATGTAAAGCTGTAATGCGGCCTGTAGTTGTCTCCCTTGAGATATAGAGGTTTAATCTCTTCTGTGGGAAATTCTAGACAAAGCAATGAAATCTCCCTAAAGACAAACATTTGGTGGAAACTCTAGAAAAGTTACACAGTGTACCTTTAAGAAATGTAACCAGGACAGGCTAAGGTTCCCCAATTTATATAAATAAGCGGTAAAGCAAAGGACAAAGGCAGGATAAAGTGGTAATGTACAAAACGTATTTAGACAATCATGTTAAAATGCTTTTCTTTCTTTTATGGCATTTAAAGTGCTGTAGTTGGTCTTTAATGCATAAAGTACTTGAGTGTGACTGGATTAAGGTCTGTTAATCCTAGCCAAGCCATACATAAATACCTATAAAACTACAACTACAACATAAAGCTATAAGAAGGAGAAATGAGAGCACCATCCCACACAGCAGTGCCCTTTTGCTGCAGCAGAAAAAAACATGGGGTCAGTTGAATCCATGCTACAGTAGTGTTTACTCCACAGACTGTATAAATAAATGGACTTAGCCAATGTACGAGCCACCTTGCTCCAAATAGGAAGTGAGTATGGAGGCGCTTCTGGCTCCAGTTTAATTACACTGGAATATTGTTGCCCCTCTCTCTGGAACTGCTTTATTGAGCCTTGTTATTTTTGTCTTAAAATGTTTGCATTAACCGCTCTACATGATGCTGCTGATTTTATTTGCTTATTTTGGCTGTAAAATATTATATTTCTAATATGGAGCTTAATTTGCCTGGAGCCAGATGCTAAGGGCAACATCGCACATCGCTAATACCGTGTGCTTTATAGAGTTTATGGTTTACCTGCAACAACAGCATTAGAAGATGAAGTTACTAGTATTTATACATACATACATTATGATCAAACACTTTACATGAGAAAACAATCACTAAAACAGACCCGAACAGACCAGTGACGCAGGATGTGACTACACCCAACAAGGTGGTGGTTTACTGACGCACACAGTCAGACATTGCATTTTATTATTTATTTAGAAATAGCATCAAACACTCTGCAGTCTAACCAGAGTCAGATTGAGTGGTCCAGAACAAGGAGGAAGAATAGGATGGATTTCAGATGCGAGACAGTGATCGTGCATTTGTTTTGCACTGGTGAGATCAATCTAGCTTTGTTAACACTGTGTATCATCATTATACAGTCAGATATTTGTATTCAGCCGCACAATTAGCCTGAACTATCTGGTCACAAGCTACAAACTCATCTGAAATGCTGTCAGACTGTACTGTTGCCTATGGACTGAATGAAAAATGAAAGATGCTTAATTCACTCTGCTATTGCAAATGAACCTGCCAGACTGGTGTTCCTGTTAACATAATGGGCTTTAATAGTCGGTGAAAGTGCTGTCATTTCTGAATGTGTCCGCAACCACTTTATAGTTGTGGTGTAACTCAAATGGCTGCCACTGTGTCGGATTCCTGGTGATTCATGGTTCATAATGATGACAGAGGAAAACGTCTGTCCTTCAGCGCTGTGCCCAGCTTTGTGCCAAAAATGTCAGTTTGACAACTCAAAGACCCACTGGGTAAATATGTTCTTTCCACTTGAAAGGGCTTCACTTAACAAAGAAGGAAGGAAAAAAAAAAAGCTGTTTAAGGCGGAGAAGTGCTGATTGAAAATTCTGTTACACCTAGAATAATAAGAAATATTAATTTGTAAGAACCATTCTTACTCCACTATTTCTTTACCAGCATGTTATGAAATACTTAAACAGACCTTATGATGTCATGTGGTTATACAAATAAAGGAGCTGTTAACTTGAAAACCGTGGAACAGAAGGTGGAACATTTTGAGCTTTGGAGATGTAATTAGACAAAGGGTTACTCAAATATGTGAATGAAACAAAACACATCTCCTAACGTGGCTTAAATTTCACAAGAGTAAAGTTTGCATAATATAAGAAAGTCACGTTCAAAGTCCATTTTAGTGCATTCCCTTCGGTTGTACTTGATGTGTTCCTATAGGAGAAAACACACAACAAAAGCTTCCCTTCCTACTTACATGAAACACAAAGCCAGCCATGCCACAAACATTAATAAACCCTGCACAGCTTAATCCGAACTCTAAGGACATGTTTAATATTGGGATATTAAAGCTGGAGTCCTCAGATGGTTGTGTAGAAATCCATTCAGGATCAAGGATGATGAGAAAATGACGTTGATCTAAAGCTCCTGTGCCTCCCCTGGTGTAGGTGCACAACTCTGGCAGCAGCTGCCCTCATTCTCTCTTACAAAGAAGCCCAGCGTATTGTGAGTGGACAGAACCAGACCACAAAATAGCATCTTTTTAATCTGTAGGAATATTCTGCTCTTGACATTTATGACCCGCTGTTATGGTTTAATGGCGAAAGGACGACGCTTTTTAAATCTGATTTGTTCGTATATCTCAGATTCCTTTGGCATGTCATTGTTCTTATGCATTCATTTTGTGCACATTTGAAAAACTTTTTAGGACTGTTTAGGACTGACATAATGTTTTTTAATTAGATGCAAAAATGCACAACATATTTAAAATCGTACACAAATAAAAGTCGGGGAGCACAGCTTTAAAGAGGGAGTACTGACTACTGCAAGCACATTAAATATTTAGATAGACCATGTTACCTTTCACTGTAATGTGAACATAAAAATTCTGTATTGCATTGAAAAAGCAATATTGTGTCCTCTCCTTTTCCTCTCTACGATCATTCCCCTTTAGAGCTCAATCACAACACAAACAGCTAGTATGTACGGTGGTAGTTAATGTGAATAATCAGCTTGCATCTGGCTAATGAAAGTACTGCACATCATGTTTGTCAAGATGTTGTGTACAGTTTTGTGTCATGATTTATAGAGTAGGAACATGGGCGGTGTGTGGACTAAGCATTGGGTAGAATCTTACAACAACCCAATAAGGAGGCTTCAAATAGGACCCAGGAGAGATTGCTAAATTACCGTATTTTTCGGACTATAAGGCGCATCTAAAATCATGACATTTTCTCAAAAATCAACAGTGGCCTTATAATCCAGTGGCCTTATGTATGACCTTTGGTTGTGTTTAATAAGGAGCTGTAGAAGGGAGATGGTGAATATAAAAATAACAAAGTGTGCCCACGAGTTATAACCCGTATGCACGCTTTGCCATAAGGCGTGCGCACGAGTTATTTAAAGTGAGGGAACGTCTTAAAACGCGATTTATATCCAAAGCGTGAGAGCACGTTAAAACACATTCCCTCACTTTCCATGGTGTGGAACTGGGAATGACATGCACAATACAAACTTGCGCGAATCATGCAGAAGGAAGGAGCACATCCGTTACAGATGTGTTAAGGCACTTCGCTGTATCCAGCGGCACCGTGGAGGCGACCTGGGGTATTAAGTTGGCTGATGATGAAATCTATAGTTGTTCCTAGGTCAGAAAAACTACCACGGCGAAGCCCATTCTCTCTCAGGACTCTCTTGAGGTGCCTCAGACTTATAATAAAGCCATGTTGGGATGCAAGTGCATCAAGGATTTCTTTGTATCTTAGTCCAATATTAAAATAAAATAAAATAGCGTCTAGTATTTCCGGAGCTACTATGGTGAGCTACAGCCTGTGTGTATGTGTGTGTAGGCAATGAGTAAAACAACTAAAACAAGAATACTGTGGGAATATTCTAATTAGTCAGGGAACTACCCTTAACGCAAAGCCTGCGCACGAGTTATAACCCGTAACTTGTGTTAGCTACAACTGAGAGTTATTGTAAATTACCTGAATAAAATTCAATTTATCCGACACACGTATTGCGTCTTATAATCTGATGCACCTTATGTGTGGACAATGACACAACTGACATATTATTTGATACTGCGCCTTATAATCCAGTGCACTTTATAGCCCGAAAAATACGGTAATGAAACCTGCACAAATGGCATCTAAAACCTCTCCAGGCATGTTTTTGATGAGGGAACAGCATTATGACACAGAAAGCAAAATAAATACATCAATAAATAATACACTGATTTTGCATATTATCCTCCTTTAAAACAAATCATTACAATAATACAATTAATTCCTAATTTCTGTTAATATTATGACAGCAACATTATGTAGTCAGATAACATTTTAACTACTGGGAAGGTAAAATTTCAACACATGGCAATATAACAGAAAATATGAACTTCCACCACAAGCGTTCATCAAAAACTATTATTACTGGCATAGAACAAGATAACAGGAATTGTATTTTCTTCTTGTAAGAGTCAAGTCTCAAATGACCATTTACCCAACCACTAAACCTTCCAACACACACCTTATAGCTCTTGTACGAATGACGGCAGTATTCCCAATTGTTTTCTGCGGCCTGTGATGTATGTGCAGTGTTTTTCACAGCTCTTCCTCTTGGAGCCTGTTGTCTATTTATCAGGAAGAGGGATGCTCACTATCTCTGCTGTTATCATCCACACAGTGTCCCTCTGAGGCTCTGAGCTCTCTGTCTGATTGCCCTTCACAACATCAACAAGAGGCACCGGCGGATACTGCTCCTGATCTATAGGGCGCAACTTTCAGCTTATCACCAGTCCCACATGGATCTAATTAAACACGCTAAATTCATATAACAATAATAACAGAAGAATTTTATTAATTAATTAAGTCATTCAAGCAACCTGGCTCACCCACTGTGCAGTTTTAGTCCCTACCTAAGAGTCGTGATGTTGTTGCAGCATTAATAAAGTATCTCTCTTTTTCTATTAACTGATATTGCAGATAACTCACAAGGAACAATAGATACTGTGAAGTGAATCACTCTTGAACGTTGTAGCCAAAACTTTGAATACTGTTTTAGAAGTAGTTTTTATGCTTCTGTGCTTTTAGGTTACTGATTGGACATAAGGTTAAGGACATGCCAGATTGCAGAGAATAAAAACAGTAAAAGCCTGAGGACATTAGTGGTGCTATTCATACACTCTTTGACTTCTGACAGACATTTTAGTCCAGAGAATATTCCTAAAATATTACATTCTATCCACTTCTGAGGAGCCGAAACATGCCAACAGGGTAAATACACATTACTGCATTGTGTTAAAAAGAACCCAGAAGTTAACGTACATAAGGAGACAATAAGAACATCATTGGCTTAATCGACTTAAAAGGTCTGCACCTGATTTTGAAGCATGCATCCGAGACATAGTCCGAGACGAGTATATGTCTATAAGTCTATAGTATATGTAAATGACCATGGCGAACCAACTTTCAAACAGGAAGTGAGCGTGAGGTTCTTTTGGCTCAAGCATCCAATAGACTTGTCAGATTCATGCAGCTAAAACCAGATTCATGCAGCTAAAACGAGATTCATGCAGCTAAAACCTGGAACAGTCTTCCTGAAGATGTGAGACAGGCCTTTACGGTCCGTGTATCATTCGATCATTCAAGTATTCCATTCAATAT
>JACN01124072.1:0-11305 GCA_000787155.1 Scartelaos histophorus | reverse complement strand
TTGAATTGAATTAAATTATGCTCATTATTGCAAAAAAAAAAAAAAAGATAATTCAATCAAATCTTATATTGCCCATATAAAAACAGATCAGTCTGTTTCTGTGTAAACTGCCTTTTAATATCCTCTAATACCGTCATTCCTCCCCTTTTGAATTGTCATAATCCATTGACATTTAGACTCTCACAGTGCAGGGAAATCCAATAAGAGACATGAAGTACAAGGTAACTTTGACGTTTCAGCAGCAGCGATTTTACACGCCGTATGCTGCTGGATTACCTCGGTATTAATCTGTTGTGCTGGAGCGACTGTGTGACAGGGAGATGAGTGATTTGAATTCATATTGTTGATTCTTTCTCAGTATGCCCTTCTCTGTCTTTTTTATTGTTTTCCATCAAAACCCATGAAATTAAATTGTGTAATACATGGCAGGTGACATTGGGTTGTACTACAGGGGCATGTGGGGGAACTGTGAGTCAGACAGATGTTAGGATCAGGTCCGGCTGTGGTAATCCCGGTGTTACTGAGAACAGCGGAGGATTTACAATCACATACACAGTAGTGCAGCCAACTGGGGAATAGTAATCTGCCTTGTACTTTTCCACCCTCATCTCTCACCTTGTCTCTGGCCATTTTTTTAATTTAGCGTCCTTACTCGAGATTAAAGCACAATGTTATTGAACACGAAAGGGTCAAAACACTGCGCAATCCAATTTTCAAACTAAGATCCTGATATGGCCCTTGCATGTTGATAAATCCCCAGTACCAAGACAATGATAAATACTGACTACTACTAAAAAAAAAAAACCTTATCATTTAATATATGTTATAGTTTTGGGGGGGTCAGTATTTATCATGAGAACTTTTTCTTAGTACTTTCTTAGGGTTTGTGTATTTGAAGCATATTTACCTTTAGCTTAGATTTATGTTGGTAATTCTACTTTATGTTTTTGCGTCAGTGGCATAAATTAGTTTCAGTACTACATTCTTCAGCCATATATACTACTTAACTTGGTGCAACCTGTGTAATGCCATACTATGAAATATTACAGCAAATATTATGCTCTGTCATTAAATACATCTTGTTATCTTGGATTTCAACAATATTTCAGTACTTTTAGTTTTAGTTATCATTAATTCTGTAATGTTTATCATGTTTCTGACCTAACCTTATGTTTAGACTCAAAAAGTTCTCTGTGCATCAAACTACAAAAGGTTTATGTGGAAAGAAACGTAAAACATCAAATTAAATCGTATTATAGGACTACAGCTTGTGTGACATGTTTGACCCCTTTCTTATACATATATATTTATTTTATTCCTGGATTCAGATAACAAAATAATACAGATAAAATAATACAATAGTTTTGCTTCAAGTTTGTGTCTTTTTCTGTGTGGCCATTCTTGCATTTGAGGGTAAATATTGTACAGAATGTGAGGTTTAGTGAAGGTTTAGTGTCGCTGTGTAGCTCGACTATGTTCTTGTGCCAGATGGACAGAGCAGAGCACAGGCTGCACTGGCAGGTTCACACGGCTCTGGTGCATGAGGAATAAACAGCACAGACACTAGGTTTATTGCTAGTTGTTAGTTTGCCTTTGGTTTAACCTTGTCTGTATCTCAGCAAGGACAAATGTCTGGGAAACGAGTCTGTAAGCAACAAATATATAACTGCAAGTGAAGTGCAGTTACCGTAAAGAAAAGTCTAAAAGGAGTAATATGAAGAGTTCAATTACAAAAACAGATATCTCTGCTTTGAAAAATTGCCAAAAAGTATTATTTGTTTTGTTACCATCTTCTACAGCTATTTTCAATGAATATGAAATCAACTGGATTATATCAAGCCGGGATGGAATCATATTTTGATACCAGAAAAATACATTTTGAAAACATTTCTATACTAAGGTTAAGGTCTGATTACTTTTTTCAGTAAGTTATCTCTTTTTCCAAATGAACTCCTCATATGTAAATGTAATGTTTTTTTTCTTTTAAATGTTATTTCTTGAATTCCTTGAATGTTCCATAGCATGACATTAAATCTACATTTTGCATTTATTCAATTATAGGTACACCTGCTTGTTTTTAGAACATAATCCAAACAAATACTTAAAGTTGTATTCACAGCAAATAAACAGCTACAGTTGTTGTAGTTGTAAGTGCAGATATAGTTTTTCATAATGTTTTCTTTTTCTCCTTTTTTTTATGCCCCACACTCCCCTGGAGCTGTCAGAGCCACGTCCATCACAGTAGAATCAGGTGCTGCAGATCACAGGGCGCAGCACAGACAGGAGCACACATTATAAAACATGTTTTATATAACATCTGGGTTACAGATATTTCTCTTTAAGTGTCATTTAACCAACTGGACAGCATCAGCAGAAAGCACTTCAGGGGAAGCTGACCTATAAGACAACACAAAGGAGCAGGTTGCATGATGTGGTTTGTAATTCTTTAATAAAGCAGGAGATTGCTGAAGTGAATCTTGTGGTTTGTTGATGCTCCTGACTGCGCTGTGTGACTCCTCTGCCTGTGGTGAGCTGTTAATATTTTGGGGTTTTCCAGCAGCCGCACACTGACTGTTATACAATCTTGTGTAAGAGATGTGCCTTGGAGGAAGCTGGAGTCGCTCTGGTTCTATGGGAAAAAACACTAAACACGGGCAGGTACTTGTTTTGCAGTACTCACTGCAGTACTCACTGCAAAACAAGGTGAAATATACGGTAAGACAAAACAATGGTTGTTACTAGATCTTTCAGAGCTTTTTAATTATATGTCCTGATGTATTTTTGGCTGATTATGCTAAAGAAAAGAAATTGTGTTCTGTGCTGTGTCAAGATAAATGAATGGAAAATACACTAGTGAAGTACAGGTGTAGGAGATGCCAATGACATCAGTCATTTTAAAGAAATGATTTACAAAAGTGACAAGGACTAGAGCAACACGTCCCTTTGTAAATCTTCTGACAGTCGTAGAATGAGCACTAGTATCATGAACTTAAAGTTTTTGTATAAAGGAAGTAGATGGCATTTTCAGTTTCTGAGCTGATATAGGTTGATATTGGATATGAGCAGATACCTAAAGCTCTAGTTCCAGTATGTAGCTTAGTTAGTATGTGTGTGAACGCAAAGCAACAATTAAATAAAGAGAGGAGTGCTATCGTAGATCACTTACATTTTGCAAATTGAAGCAGACAATGATGGATGTGTCGTATGTCAGTGAAAATCAGGCCCATGCTGTTTTCTAGGCAGTGTTGACATTGCATATTGTTTGCTTCTTATATTTGCAATTTGTCAAGATCAACAGTATTTCGACGTTGGCCTTGAATGACAAACAGTAGACTGACCCCTGTAGGTGAGCCACAAAGGAACCTTCTGGAAGGTTAATACAATCCAAATATAATACAAAGCATTTTGATCATTATTATTTTTGAAGAGGGATTTTGAATGTAATACCTCACAACAATGAAACAAATCCAGTTCCCCAGAGGTGCACCTTGTACCTTTTGGTTAAACATCATTATTTTATTTATTTATTTATTTACTTGTTTATTTATTTACTTCTACATTCTGTTCAAATCCAGAAGACCAGACCATGAAAACCCTCTGTCCAAATTTTTGACGATTCAACCACATCTTCTAATTTACGTGTCTCTCAAATTTAGAAGACATCTCATTTCCAAAATTCTCATAATATTCAGAACAAAATGTAGAACTTATTTTATCTGTACTAAGCAATAGTTTGGTGCTCTGACTGTTAAAGTAAAATAAAAATCTGCACTGTTTCTTAGTCCTTTATGTAGGTTGTAATGTGCAAACAGCCGTATGTGTTTGTTGGTGCAGACAGTGTGTGGTTCAGGCTGGACGGGTGTGTGAAATATTACATAAAGACTTGTAATTCATTCACATAAGGCTGGGCAGAGTGGACAAAAGGAACGAAGTCTATGCACATATTTTCTTAATATAACTTTGAAACATGCACCTCAAAACATGATTTAATATGTACTATTCTGATGCTTGTAGAACTCTGCAAAGTACTGAAGAAGAAAAAACTAAAACAATATTAGCTAGTGCAAAACAAACAAGATTTTTTGCTCATTTTACTTTGTGTTTGTCTTTGTTTTTAGTCCGTTTTTTTTTTAAATTCACATGCATAAGGCATTTGAATTTTTGTTTAAATTCAGCATAGTTTATTTAGTAAAAAAAAGTATTAAAATATAACAATACAATACAAAACATGAGTCTTTATGTCATCTTGTGGAGGCCTAGTTTATTAATGTGTTTATAGTTTGGTCAGATTCACCACACGTCACTATAGGAGGGTTCAGATATTACAGAACTACATGTTGGTATAGCACAGAAATGCAAGTATACCTCTGTCTGTGCTTAGAAAAGGATGTTATGTGTTATGGAGTGTGTGTTTGTGTATGTCTAACACTGGACTCTGGGGATGAATTATTCCTGTATAACTATATGTAACTCTGGTAAATGCATAGAGAGGAAACACAATTAGCTAAAATGCCCTGTGTATGGGCAAATTCGACTAAACATTTATTTTTTTATATGCACTAGGGATGTCACGTTACCATGGAGACATCATGAGTTGCAGTCAGGTTGTTTATTCTGTTTATAATAGGACCGTGACATAACAAGGACAAAGTTTCCACAAAGTTTCCACAAACCAACCATCAAACCAAAGAGTGAATCTGCATATTAACCTGCTTATTTAGTATGAGCTCTTCTCTCGTACAAAAAACACTTTGTACTTTCTGTTCCACCTTTAACAGCTTCACTAGAATCATCGGGATATTTCAGCACAACCTCTACTGACCTAAAAGAAGCTGTTAACTTGAAAATGACCACTTCATGATGTCACCGGGTGGAACAGAGCGTTTTAAACTTTGGAGATGTAGACAGACTAATAATAAGAGGTCACTCAAACATGTGTGAATGAGACAAAACACAACTCCAAGCATGTTTTTATGATGTAACAAGATTCTAAAGTACATTTTGTGATAAATAAGACCTTTAACAATGTCATCAATGTCATCTGATCAGTTGTGGAACACTTTATTGATTATTTCGAAGCACAATAATTATACTTTGAATGTTGTTTTCTTGCAAATTACCACACGCTCTTATACTCGCCACAACTATTCAGACAAAGGACCAGATCTGACCTTTACACGTAATGTTTAGTATTGATTAGTGGATATACACTTTTGACTACCTCTGCCTGTGTCTCAATTGGCCAAGTCATTTCCTTTGTGTTTGTCTAATAACAGAAAATTAACTTTGATTGACTGATTTAAATCTATAACTCACCAAATACTGATGCATTTTACTTCAACTTCTACTTTTAGACTAGATTCATTTAGATACACTTTAAACTTTATCAATCCACAAGGGAAATTAAGCAGATTTTCAGGATTTGGTCAATAATTAGTGAAAGAAAAAGAGTGCAAAGATGAAACAGTGATTGACATTATTTGTTGCATAAGAGTGAGTAGTTGTGCAGTTGTGCGGAGTATAGTATAAGTGTAGTCCTGCATCTCTCACTGTTCGAGTAGTACTTTGAAAATGAGCTCCTCTGTCCCTTTATAGTCGGATGCAGTGGGTGAGCAGGAGGGTCCACGAGGGAAATTATCTCAACCCAGAAGCTCACGTAAGAATTTCACATAACAAGTCTGAGTGTTAATGGTGATGGTGCCCGAGCCAAGCACAACTCCACCTTTTACTCCCAATCAAGTAATTACCAAATGCCAAAGTGTGCAGGTCTTGTGTTCTCTAACGCTGCGGACTTGAACTTTATTGAGCCAATTATCACCAGTTAGGACCATCACATCGCACACTGTCACAGCCAGGGACACCAATTAGTTTTCTCCAAATGTAGCTAATTTAATGGTCAACTGTACGAATGGAGGTGGACTGTGTAAAGGTATAGGGCAAATATTGATGAAGTGTGTCCTTTTTTTCCCCGTTTTGATCGTCTGAGTTCACAGTAACAATTGGCATCTATTTAAAACGTTCATATTTTGGTCAAATTCCTTTTCTACAAGAGTCACTTTACATTACAGACATAGGAAGTACCATTTTAATTTAACAAATGTAAAACCATATATTATTATAACCTATTAAAATGGCATAGACCTGATTATCTGTCCTATTTTCCTGGCAATATGTATTAAGCTAATGATTACATTTTTGTATGCAACAGCAGTTACTTTTTACCCAGAAAAGAAAACTCATTTCACACATACATAAGATTAGGCTATAAAATAATAATTGCTTTTCAGTTTAACCTAAAGGCTCATTTTGATCATGCAATTTGAGCACCTTTTGTACTAAAACATCTGGTTAACCGTCAAAGCTCATTTTATTTAAAGGTCGCTGTATTCTTACTATCGACAGGAACATGGACAATTCTCTCCCTGTTGATAATGAGCGGGATTTCAGCGGGGGTCATACATTGGAGGACAAACAGAGCCATAAACCTTTTTGTATAATGGCAGAACCATATAATTCATTGTGCACCACTAGACACTTACTCTGAGTAATTTGATCGTGGTCCGGTCAATGCGGATGCAGAATTCAGCTGAAAACTGAGGAAGACAGGAAATCAAAATGAAAGGCCCATGGAAATTCTTATGTGTTCAATTGGTGAAATATAGATCTAAAATGAGGGCTGTGCAATTAATCACATTTTTATTGAGATCGAGATCCAGTCATCTCTAATTGGCAGTAATTAGCTTGAATCACAGCTAATCCACTGTCAGTAGAGCACATGATTTAGAGCAGTGTTCAGAGTTTGGCATTCATTAAGTCTGTATTGTCTAAAGTTCAGGAACTTAACACTGAAGGACATTTTATCGTAATATAAAGAAACTCAAATGTAATGTGGCCAAGCTCCATCTAAAGTGGTCTTAAAAATCTTAAATTACAAGTAAATATTTCAAAAGAAAAGGATATTGTAAATTCTCAAAAGTGGGAATGATGGGTGTTTTTTTCTTCTGTTAAACCTTGGATTTATAAAATGAACCTGTCACATTACAGTGTACAGCTGAAAGTGAAATATGAATGACTGGCATGCCAGGATTAAGTGCTATTTAACACACATATGGGCACCAGTCACCCACGTAAAGCTGATTATAAACAGGGAGGTCACAGCAATGTCACTGAGGACGTGTGACTGAACAGTGCAGGAAATGGAGGCGCAGTAAATACACATTTCAGAAAAGTAATTATGTGTATTACCACCAACTATCAAATATTATTTATTTTCTTTTAGTGTTGTTAATAGACAACAAGTCTAAAGCATTTTGTCCCCTTCATTTGGCTCTGATAATGTTTATACATTGTACATCACATCTGCTCAGTTGCATAAACCTATTTTATTAAAGGTCAAAATTGTTCTTAACTATCAATATTAAGTGGGCTTAAAGATGTTTTTGTTTGTTTGTTTGTTTGTTTGTTTGTTTCTCATTTGAATGTTTTGTTGGAGGGTCTGCCAGCTTAAACTTCAATCAAGTTACATATTTGTGTAAATCAACAGTGCTGTAAGAATGCATGTCTTTTTAGTAGTATATCTTAAGCAATAATATCTAATGGATAAATATCTGTTTAATGTCATACTGTGGAACATGCGACAGCCTTTCCATGGAGACAAGAAAGAAGCCAAAAAGTTTTGAAGTCCATTTTGACTTTGACCATTACATTCTATCACCACATGAACTGAACACAATAGCTTCTCAGTTCTGTCCGTCATAATTTGGATAGAAAAGTTCTGTGATTTCATTTGTCACTTAACAGCAGTCGTCACTTTTGTTCATTTTGCCCTTTAAAAGATTTCTTTTTAAAAATCTTTACCATACAATATCATCACAATTTCACCAGTTCAGCTTAACAAGACTCTCTATTTGTTTCAGTCACTGTCGGGCAAAAGTAATATATAGTAATATTATATATATTGCTATAGAAGCCATATTTTGAATTGTTATCACACAATAGTTTGGTATAATTTATTTGAACTGTTGAACACTTTGCCTTTTTTATATTTGACGCTATATCAATATAACTATTAGTTAAAACTATGACAGAAATGCTGAATACTTTATTTTCCAAAGGACACTATAATCACTATCTATTTGAAGGATTGAGTGCATCCTTTAGTCAGAGCATATACATCATAGATCTTGTTTACAACATGTTATTTTCTGGACTGCCATTTAGCAACAAACTCTTTCTAAAACCACGTTTAATCCCGTTATATTGGTTAAGCATGAATGAGTGGAAGCATTGCTCTGCTATCAATGGGGCAAAACCAACCATGTGTATGTTTATGCATGAGCGCTTGTACTTCACGGCTGCATTCACATCACTCCTAAAGCCTTTAAGCTCATAGTTGAGATCACATGAAAATGTCAGGTGGGAAGAAGGAAATTTAGATTATGTGCAAAGTATACAGGAGGTTTTAGAGTAAAGCTGCACTGCGGGAGAAGATATATAACCTAAAAGTAAATAAAACTATGTTTGAGTGGACAATGCGCTGAGAAGTGGGAAGTACTTGTGTTCAATACAATGCATAGAAAAAAAACCTGAAAACCAGCAAACATGGAGTTTAAACTGTCCCAATTCTAGACAAAATACAGAAGGATGCATCAAAAAATAATCTGAGAAAGTGACAGGTTGTGTTCATGAATTATGAAATTATGAAAATGCATAAATGTAGAATGTGATCATTATTTATCATTAGGTATAGACTTAGACTTTTTTTTTTTTTTTTTAACAAGAAGAATGTTTTATATTATACTACTATATATTAATACTGTCTGCTTACACTTGCCATATTAATGTTGTGATTTAAAGTCCTTTTAGGTCTGATACAAAACACACCTTGGGACTGAGTAATACTACACATTAAACATGTGAAAAGGTAAATAATTTCAACTTAATTTGTGCTGTAAGTGACATATTCACCTTTGTGCCAGTTTTTGTTTCATGTAGGCCATTGGAAATGTTTACCCTAAAGAAGGACAAAACATCTGCATTTTGTCAGTCAAAAGAGAAATGTTGCCATACCCTCCTTAGTTTTAAACTATTGGCATGTTAAAATATTGTGATAGAAACATTTGAACACATGAACACAACACAACATTAGGCAAACACAAACTAAATACCAGAATAAATCTATAAAATGCTGTCTCATTTTTAATTCTAAAGGACGTTTATATTTGTAATGAATGTGCCTCAAACATCATTTTAGTGTTTTGACGCTAAGAGGTTGATCTTGTATTTTAATGATATTCTCTTGTCCTGGAGAAGCACCTGATTTGACACTTTAAAAAAATAGATGAATGCACTCACCCTGCTTGTCTGAGTTAAACTTACAAAATGGCAGTGAATCAAATGTTCTTCATACCACAGCAGGACTGACACATGTATAATACCCACATCGATCAGTACGACGGCTGGAAAAACACTCGCATCAGCTTCTTTTACACTCTAGGACATTGTGTAAATTGCAATTAAAACACTCTAAATTGGATGATGTATGGCTTTAGTGGAGTGATTTTTCTCATGGTAAATTGAGTGCAGTGAGCTATGTAAAGAAACCAGCACATGTACATTCAGCAGATGGGAGCATGTTCTCACCAGTGCACCAAAGCACCACAGGATCTGCACTGTAACGGGACCGGGCTGTGTGGATTTCACCGTTTCACCGTCTGTTTCATTTTAAAACATCTGAAAAAAACACCTCACTGCAGATAACATTTACAGGATTTACTTCAATTAATATAGTTATAAAAACAATTACATTTTACTATACTTTTCAATCGATAAATACAAAGGGTTCAAATTTTCCATGAAATTACATACACTTCTCACAAACTCAGGAACAAAATACACAAATGCCATGAAAATGAAATGTAAATCTCACTTGAAACATAATGAAGGAGGAAGAGCAGTGAGTATAGTTAATTACTTATCACAGCTCATTTATCCATAACTATTCATTATTATAAAGCGTTCTGCAAGTTGAGAAAAATAAAATCTATAGGCTACATGGCATTGTCTCTCAACATGAAAAAGAAGAGTTATAAAATAAAAAATAAATAAATTCATATTCTCCATAGGAACACATTTACACCTTTACATTCACAATGAGACATTCAGTAACAGTCCTCTATGTCACACCAATCTCAAAATTTCACAAAATTCATCAAATTCTGGTGCAAATTCAGCTTTAAAGCAAACTCTAACTCTATTTTAACACCGCAATTCACCTGTAATATACTGACTGTGTAAAGAAGCTCGCTCGTGTATTTTCTGTGCCTTTCCCAATAACTTCTGAACATTAAAATAGGTTGATGTATAAGAATTATTGGACAAAACAGTTTTATAGATGCGTGTAGCACATAGATTTACGACTAAAAAAATAGAAATGCTTTAGATTTTAATAAATGGTCTTTGAAAAGGTATGAAAACGTTTCTCATTATTCACACTATTCAGCTACCAACTAAGTAGCAAAGGTTGATAGCATCTATTGCAGCTTATTGTCCTCAGCCTGGATTTGCAGTGGATTAGTGCTTGATTAAAGTGGGATAATTACACATAATGAAAGATGAACTATGAAAATGTTTTTTATCATTTTTCACATACTGGCGTTTGATTAATGTCAAGAGTGATAAATCTCGGGTCACTGCCTATATTATTTCATAGGAATAATTAAAGTCTTATATAACAGAGGGGATCAGTGGTAGGAGTCCCACCCGCTGGTCGGCTCTGAGCCCGTAGACGCGCGGTTTATCCGGGTGGCCCTCCTGGCTCGTAGCGACACCAGGTTCAAAAGCCTTTCCAGCTCGTCCCCGGGTCCGGACAGCGTGGCGGCGGTCACCTCCACCTGCTCCTCCTCCGTGCTCCGCCTCCACTCCTCGGTCTGCAGCTCCCAGGCTCGCAGGGGGGGCAGCAGCTGAGCGGGGTGGAGGTTGAGGCCTGGGGGGCTGGACGGGTATCCCTCGTAGGCCGGACGGGTCGGGGGTAGAGTGTCGTACAGGCCCTCTGTGTCTTGGTCTCCCGGTTTGGTTTCTCTGTATTCTTCATATACAGGAGAGTCATTGCACATGTCCCTGTCATGCTCCTTGTTTTTCGCCTCATGTTCCAAAACTCGCCTCCGCTCCCATTCCCCCGACTGATTCCTCTCCCACTGGAACAGCCTCTTACCTAAAGAATAGAAAAAAAATCATTGTAATTTGACTTAAAAGACTTGACTTATCTCATCTCGCCTGGACTTTATTCTGGCATCTCACAAAACGC
>KN504153.1:2457-20409 GCA_000787155.1 Scartelaos histophorus | reverse complement strand
CAATTTGTGCCCACTGACTCTCAGCAGCCACCTCCACACACACAGCATATTCAAAGGCAAAGATGATGCAGTGTCTTGCCAAAGGACACCACAATGAAGTTGGGGTTGCGCTTGAACTTGAGTCCCCTTCAGTTTCTGAGAGAGCATCAAAAAAAATCCAAAAAAAGCAATATTCCTTTATGGCAGATGATGATTTTTTGATTAATTTGCTGCATTTCTTGGCAAAAACGTGACATTTATTTAAACTAAATTGCGGGAGCCCTTTCGCTGCAGTTTCACAAGCCAAATAAATTTCAGTGTAAAAAATTATTCCATCTTTCTTTGATCAAATCCACTCCGAAATAATAATAAGTCCATAATTATTGTTGAAAATTGGCAGAAAATGAGAAACATTTTTGGACCATTTTTTAAAACGTCTGTCTCTTGCAAAGGAATTCTTCTCATCTAAGGCTGTTTATTGCCTTATTAACAAATAATTTTTAATACTTAATTGGCAGCTTCTTTGGTTTTGTTTGCATGTACGTCATTTCCACAGCTTCCTCTCTTTTGTCTGTACATGATGCTGATGGACTGGGGCAGATGGAGAGAGAAGAGAGTAGATCTGTGTGTGCGAAACATGGGAGGACTTATTGTTTCGCTGCAGTTTGGCTGTTTAGTATCTGTCACTTTTGGCCGTGAGCTTCCTCTGCCATGTGGGCTGTACACGACGGCCTGTTTACAAAACTGTGGCCCCGAACCACGAGACTGAGCTCACTGAGTATGTGTGCCCCGCGAATCTCACCTCGTGTCTGCATGACTTTTCCTGACACTTTTTGCAAAATATTTTCTTCCTGTTCCAGCAAAACTAGGGAAGTCGTGACATTGGGAGTGCTGAAAAGACAGCGCCGCACAAAATGCACACTGGGGAGCTAAGGTTATTTTTTAAGTTCATTTTTTGGGGTTTCGTACAATAACTTGTACAATAGTAGTTTGCTATTTGTACAATGAAAGTGAGTTTGGATTTTTTTCATAATTTATCAGATTGTGTACCATATTTTTCAGGGCTATAAAGTGCACCGGATTATAAGGCGCAATAAGAGAAACAAAATGCGTGTCGGATAAATGGAACTTTATTCAGGTCATTTACAATAACTCTCAGTTGTAGCTAACACAAAAATACAAGTTTAACAGTTGGAACATGCCCGGATCCTCTCAACATTGTTCAGTTTTAACACAAAAATACAAAACCTGAAATCTGCATGCACACGGGTTATAACTTATGCACACGGGTTATAACTCATGCACACGGATTATAACTTGTGCGCATGGGTTATAACTCGTGCACACGGGTTATAACTTGTGCACACGGGTTATAACTCGTGGCGCATGTATTAATATCTTGTGCACACTCCTTATAATTCCTTCCCACGCTTATTATTTTTATATTCACCACGTCCCTTCTACGGCTCCGTACAGTCGCCCTATATGTCGAACATATTACTCCTCCTGACTCGCGGAGTAATACATTATTAGCCGTAATATAACATAAAACATAAAATCGGTTGGAGGTTAAACACAACCAAAGGTCATACATAAGGCCACTGGATTATAAGGCCACTGTTGATTTTTGAGAAAATGTAATGATTTTAGATGCGCCTTATAGTCCGAAAAATACGGTACTATTTTAAAGGTGAAAGGTTGACACCTTTCACCTTTGATTTTCTTGTAGAGCTTTTTAATTGACTAAAAAAAACAACTCAAAACTTTTTTTTTTTAAAGCAATGAGCAGGCTCACCTATCCACAGATATCACCTGTAAATCGGTCTTTATTGTGAGTTTTTGTGTGACCATAAGCCCACATTGTCGTCTTCTGATGTATAATTGTGACATAAGCATAAAAATCTGCCCAGTCAGTACGTCACACGAATAAATAAAACCAAAATAAATACATGTTGACATATTTTTTTGCACTATTTATCTGTCTCGGACTAATTTATGTCTAAAAACGCTCACCTTACCTTAATTAAATGTCAACACTGAGTATTCTGAATCAGTCCAGGCTCTGGTGGTGCTTCTCTGAGCAGTGGCCTTCATCGGGTATTTCAAAGTAAACTCATTCATCACTGTACCTTCCGCGCTGTGCTCCGGCAAAACCTCCAAAAGTGAAACCACTGTCAGCCCTCTCATCAATCACGTTTCTGATCATGCATTGTGAACACTGCAGTTTCCCCTCCACGTCTCTTCTCAGTGTGAAATCGTACAGTCAGAGATAGCAATGCTCCTTCTATGCACAATGTTTTATCTGCAGATAGACATTGAGCTGTGTGTTTTTCTTTGAGTGTGTGAGATAAGAGCAGAGTACACATCTGGTTTGGAGATGAGTCGCAGTGGAGCAGAACAACAGGCTGCAGGCAGAATGCACCTTAAGAAGTGCCTTTGAAAAGAGACGGGGATAAAACAGCTTTATGGCTTTATCATGTAAATCGCTTTCTCTTTACACCTGTCTGTGCGTAAAGCTGCATTGTGATTCTCAAACTGAACGTGCATGTGACAAGATCGGCCGCTTATTTCACTAAAGTTAATCAAAATTGACTTTTGCGAGACATACCTGGAGTTTTGTTTCATTCACACATGTTTGAGTAACCCTGCATGATTAGTCTGTTTCATCTCCAAAGCTCAAAATGCCGTTCCACCTTGTGATTAAAATGTCATTTTGGAGTTAATTTTCAACCTTTTGTTCAGTAGAAATGGGCAATTCTAGGGCTGAAATGATCCAGGTGAGGTGTTACAACACAAAACAGAGATTAAGCTCATTAACAAAACTAAGACAGGTCCTAACAAGCTGTAAAGATGATTAGAACCACAACTAAAATAGCCCAACTTTAACATGGGCTGTGCAATTTAACAAGTTTTACTGGAATTTGGATCAAATTATTTGCAGATTGCGATGATCAGTAAAATACTTTGTAATCAACACATGTCTATCAGCCAATCCTGTAACAGTGAAAGCACGAGGTTTGGAGACGGGTTTTGATTTTGGAAGAATAAATTTGATATTATTTTTATTACATTGCAATGCTGAAGTCTGTGTTGTTAGTGTCCATGAATCTTGAGATTAAAAGCTATATTTTTATAGGATAAGTGTGGATGAGGGTAAAACTGAGGAAACAAGGACTTTCCAACAAGAGCTCTAAATCACATACAACTTAAGATAAAATAAAAAAATAATAATTTTACTTTTTATCCTTGCATTAACAATATACCACAAACAAAACCTCTAAACAAATTTCTAAACAAAATCTGTGAAAAGAAGATTTGGCAGAACTTCAGTGAGAAAGAGTCTCATATCTCCCAGAACACAGCTCTAGATGGTTCCAGACTATATTATATTCTCTATAAATTTCATCC
Source organism: Scartelaos histophorus (assembly GCA_000787155.1). Lineage (NCBI taxonomy): Eukaryota > Metazoa > Chordata > Actinopteri > Gobiiformes > Gobiidae > Scartelaos > Scartelaos histophorus. Next base: position 17,022 of record KN504153.1, on the reverse strand, counting down.
TTGGCTGTGATTTAAAGTAATTTATTACTTTTGGACATCCCAAGTGCTGGGAATATACTGCAGCTCTGTGAAATACTGTGCCCACTGCAGACCAGCGACCTTCACAACTGTATAACAAGACAAATGCACATAGATACTTGTAATAGAAAATGAAGATCCTTCCACCAAGTCTTTGTTGGAGTCTCCAGCTTGGATGAAGTTATCAATAAGTATGATTTTCTTACTATGTAGTTGAGCAAATCTTGTTTTGCCCCAGTATGGATAATAGTGTGCTGTGCTAAAAGTGTTTTATTCTCTAAGCAGGGTCGAATGGTCATTTTGACCCTGAGGGGGTCTCTATCTAAATAAATAAATGAATTAAAAACCTAAACACTAAAATGCACAAGTAGTCTAATCATTTTATCCAGGTTTATGTTCGACAATATTATAATCCTGGTTTAGTCCTGGTTTAGTCCTGGTTTAGTCCTGGTTTAGTCCTGGTTTTAGCTCTGATTTAGAAGCATGATCCGTGCGGCGCACAGGACAAGGTGAGGAGGCACAGTCCACACGTGTCTTTCGTGGCACAGGAGACCCCAAGGCTACATAAATGCAGACGCACTCTCCTGGACCAGGTTCAAGAGAGGCAACTTTCACATATGCACATACAAAGCAGACAGATAGATGTTGTATACACATATGTATATATATTTGTTATTGATTTGCTATTGAAATGATAGTTTTCACATTTGTGTAGCTCGCATTTCATTTCAACTTAACGTTGGATTTTTTGCAGTTTGGGCGTGTGTTGGTGAAGTGCAGCCGTGCAGCTGATTTAACACATTCAGTACAAAGTTACGGGCGCGCAGTGACCAGAAATGGGTTTTATTTATAATTAAATATGATGTATCTGAGAGACCCCCCAGATAATAGATTTTGCTGCCTTCATGGGAGCCATCGCTCACGCTGTGGGAGATCAGCTCCCACTGGCTCCCAAGTAATTCAAAAACTGCCTCCAAGAATCAGGAAGTGCAGTGTTACTATGCCAGTTGTTTTTGGCTTTACTTTGACAGCAAAACTCTAGCTCACATCTTTTTAATTCTTTTAAGACTGTAAATTTCAGGTCCAACTCCTTTAAATTCATGCTTATATTAATATTTATACAATGCAAAACAGCTGTATAAACATTTAGATACAGTAAAGCCTGAAATGATTCAAGGTTTTAAATAATATTTTCATAATTTCACCTTTTCATGCAGAGAGTATTTCTATTAGCACACAAATTGAGTGCAGCAGGTTTTAATATTATCCCAAGACCTTCGTAGTTTGTGACAAGGTCTTACCTTTTCAGTGAAGCATCCGGCATTATCATTATAATTAAAACAGACTCATTTGGATTTGCAGTGAGGAACGTTCTGCTGTGGAAATGGCTTTTATGTATTTTTAAAAGTGAAAAAAGCCCCAAAAGCTTAATCAAAAGGATAGTAATAAACACAATGTTATTTTTTGGTCAACTTTTCCTTCCTATGGCAGGACAGCTCAACATTCTGTCTGTGTAATAATCAATGTATCTTCTATAGTTGGAGTGCTACACCTCCTGCATGTTTGCCCTTCCCCTGTGTGTTCAGTACAGTGTGATCATCAATGCATGAAATTGGCACCAGGAGACTTTCCTGTGATTCTCATGTTCAGCTTATTGCGTTTCACCTTTTATGTCCCCTCCTGTGTTGTGGAGGCAGGCTCAAAGGAGATTTTATAATTACATACAAGTTGATCTCGCCCGCTAACCCATAGTACAAAGTGCTTGATATTGCAAACGTTGAGTTAAGGCTATCAGTGAATGGCCAATCGTGGAATATTTGGTCACTGTAATTACTATATCAACTTATTGTTCCAAGAAAACTGGAACAATATTTTTGTGGGGTCAATATTTATTGTGTGTACAGTTTACTTTGCAATACTGGGGAATACAGGCCTTTTTATGTTTCATAGATTTTTGTTTTATTATGTTTTTGTTGATGGTTTGGCTTTTTGGTGTCATTTTTAACACTTTTCAACAGTGACATGCTCTGATTATCTGTTGTCCGGGATTGTTTAAAAACTATTTTGTCAACACTTTTACAGTCTCATAAAAACCTGTGTTTATATTACATGACGATTAAAGTAACAGTATTTTTCCTTGTCATTGAAAAGTCACTCCCTGTAAAGTAAGATTTTAATTTCATGGCAGATGGTGATTGTTATAAATTATTCTTTTTTTTATGTTTTATTATTTTTTTATTGGTGACAAGGATATAAAAGCATGTTGTGCTGTCCCCTCCTACGCCGTCCACACGGGGGGTGGTGTCTAGTATCACTGTGAGTAACGGCATGACTGGAAAAGACCAATAAATAACAGTAATTCCTGAAAGCTGGAGGTCTCCAAGGACGGTCAGACATATGAGCAAGTGGCACTTCATTCTGTATGGCTCGGATACATGCTGAACTTATCAGACCACTTGAAATGAATCCCTGCTTCAGTCCATTCTTGCATTTGAATGATAAAAACCACCACACATGCAATGAAATGACTACACGACTGGTTTGTGTTTCATGTGCTGGTACCACATTGGGATTTGTAATTTTGCATTCTTTGCATCTTATAGGAGAACTGGCTCTTTGGTTCATTTAAGAATGCAAAGGTTGTAGGTTTAGTACATACGGCCGCTGTCTCATTTGGCAAAACACTTCACCCACCTTGCCTATGTTGGTGATTGAAATGAATTTGTCTGCAGGAATTTGTCTGCAGAAATTGGAGAAGCTTTAGGGGATGTGTAGCTTATAATCACTAGTAGTAGAGTAGTGAATTCTTAATGCAATTGAGTAGAAAGTACAGTCATTTCCAAAGGTTAATCTATAAGGTATACTTTATTGCCCCCATGGGAAAATGTGTCCTCTGCATTTGACCCTGTTAGGAGTAGTGGGCGCCTCAGTGCCGTCCCTGGGGACCCATCTTCGTGATCTTTTTAGACTTGGTCAGGGCTGCCTTAGCTCGGAGCTTATCTGTTGAACATGTTTTGGGTTCATAGGGAAAACTGGAGGGTCCGGAGAAAACCCATGCATGCAAAACCCATGCAGGAATCAAACTTGGAACCTTCAGTCACTCAGAATTTCACATCTCTTAGAAAAAAACTATTTGATAACCTTTCTGATATACAAGTGCCAGTTATATACAAACCACATCACCATATTATGCTGTGAATGCTGAAGACGTCCACACAAGCTGCTCATTTTAAACAACCATTACTCTGTTTTTGTCCTGATTGGAGATTCTTGTCACATAGCCCCGCCCACTTGTGAACTGTGGGCGGACGTCACTGAAGACACGACATCCTCTAAGATATAAAGGGTTATCAGAAAAACATGGCTGAATACAGAGCGAGATGCAGGGTCACTTTGCCATTCTTAACATGGTCATTCTGGTCTCTGGATTCAATTGCAAGTCATGATCTATTCTGGGAGTGGCCTTTATCAGCACTTCTGCATTGAAAACAGGTCCTGATGAGCCCGAGCTGCTGCTGATGTGGCCACGAACAAATGGCCAAGAGATCAAACAATATAAAAAAAAAGAAGAAGAAGAAAAAAAAAAGAAAATAGTCAGTGACATCATTGCTCCAGGAAACACAGGTTTTGTAATAAACACTTATTTCCATTTTTCCACAGTATGAAGCATAGTTTCATCCACTTTGAAGTAGCCACGATCTGCAGAAGCAATATTCCCATATGATTTTCCCATAGACATACTGTAGATATGAAGAAATTGAAAGCTTAATGAAGATAAAAAGATGCCACAGCTAATGACAAAATACCTATTTATTTCTGAAACTTTATGAGCCTGGGTTTATACTGCATTTTATCCCTTTCTTTGTATTAGTTTAGAGGTGTCTGTGCTTTGTTGAGAAAGTAGTCGAGCTCTCCATGGTTGTGTGTGTTCACGAGTGTCCTGAGAAGTTATGAGCCAAAAGTTCTGTGAATCAGAACATCGACACAATTTACCTGTAGACTGTAACATTATCTCCATGCCACATTCAATCCATCCGCTAACTGGCTGTAACCAGGCCACAGCAGCCAATCAGAAGTGAGAACGCAAAATGAGAAATGACTTATCCATCACTATCCGTCTGTTAGGGTTAGGTCAGCATCATCTACATTCATGTGTGTGGAAAATATGTGTGTTGCATGTGCGTAATGTATAAATATTACTAAGTATTCATATTGCTATTGTTTCTATTTTTATTCTATTAGTGCATTTAGTGCATTAGTAGCATTTTGGTGACTGATGCCTCTTCATTTTGATGTCATTTGTTATGAATTGCTAAAGGGTTGTGTGTGTTTTGTATTTCCATATATCCTCATGTATGTAAGATCATTTAGAATTTAAGGAGAAAATTACCATCTAGTCCAAGAGTCTCAAACTCAATTGGAGCAGGAGTAGAAGTTATAAAATCAGTGTTGGTCAGGGGCCATACTAGTACAGGGTATAATCATACTAGGATACTATATTATTGTATCTATAATGCCAGACAGAGGCCCTCATGGGGTTAAGAAAATAATATGATAGTTAGTAAAAATATTATTTATGATTTATTACAGGCTTTTGGGCGGTATTTTATATCCGGAAGTGTCTGTGTGTTGTTTTCAGTTCAGATGTATTTTCAACCAGAGCCCCAGGGTCAATCTTTACCTCTGCAAAGGCAACAAACCATCAACCTTTGAGTAGATATTAAGTACTGTATGAGCGATGGTAAACTACTTCACTCCACATCTACTGTAGCTTTAGCTCATGATCTTCTGCTTTGACTCCCGTCTGTTTTTGAAGCTCCTGTTCTCGCAGTCCAAGTGTTTAGTGTCTGTTTCTTGGTTGGAGTAAGTTTGAAAGTCCATGTATAAGCTCTGTCTGCCCCTCTGACTCTATCTATACATTATACATAATTTACTGGACCAAATTTATTGGCTACCACTATCAATAGAAATTAGAAATCGACTTGTGGGTAGAAATGATCTCTGGTACCTCATTTGACCTGCAGGCTGCAAGTTTGAGATCGCTGCTTTAAACCATAGACTGTATAAAAAAGTGGACTAAGCGAGTGTGACGTCACTCATAGCGTTTAGTGCCGCTCAAATGAGGCTCGCGATGCCAACAGGTTACAGGAGCGAATCTGGAGCCAGACTCTATGTTACGAATAGGATTTTTTTGACAAAAAAAATAGCGAAAAAAAAATTCATGATCATGTAGAGCGGGTTAATAAGAACATTTTAAGACCAAGATGAAGAGAATCACTGCAGCAGGTTTAGAGAGACGAGAGACAAGATCCTAATGTAAGTCAATGGGAGCCAGAGTCAGAAGGAGCCAGAAGAGCCTCCTGGAGCACTTCCTATTTGGCACGCGGCGGCTAACGTGTTAGCTATGTCCATTCATATATACGGTCTATGCTTTAAACTAATATTAGAATCTATAGAAAATGTTATGGTTAACAATGAGCAGAAATTTAATGGGATGTGACAGCAGTTTTTGTATAAGTCATATAATGAAATGTTGACTTTGTTAGAGAAAATAGTATTAAAAGTAAGTAATCTGTCTGTCCATAGCATTTCAAAAGGACTTAAAAGCTCCGTTAGTGATGACCCTGTGTTTTAGTGAACGCCCCAAACCTCTTTTACACCTGCAGCTGTGCATTTTTATAACAAGCACTTTGCCTGAAACTGCAGTATTGACATAAACTATATATTGATGTGCAGTGATGTTACAGCGGGTCCATAATGTTATGTCAAGTGTTTTCCCCCCTGTGGAAACGAAAAGCCATCAGCGCTATATACTCATCTAACTATCCATCTACTATCAAGGAACATTTGTCTCACTTTTTACACTCATATGGTCTGTGCCCGCAGGCTGCATTTTTACATATTGTTACATTATAAAGACAATTTGACTATTGCAGCAGTCTCGAGGTTTGGTTGTTTTTTTTAAAGCCCACTGGCATATTCTGTTGTTTAGCCCATTTAAACGTGTGGGTGGTGTTATGTCCTCTGCAAAGTTTTAATATGAATACAGAGGTCAGCTTCAGGTCAGCAGCGGAATTATAGTCTAAAAATGTCTGCTGAGAAAAGGGCTTTTGATATAACAATACGAAAATGACATAGAGGAACAAAGGAGAAATCTGAGTCTAAAACTGCATGGTATTTTCCCCAGTGTGGGATTAAACCTTTTTATCCTCATGGAGACTAAACCAGAGCAAGTTACAGATCAGATCTATGGAGAAGCAACCCTGCCTACAGTCAGAATACATGTTTTTTGTGACTGAATAAATGTACGGAACTGCTGTTTAATATAACAGAACACAGAGTAATGCAATAACCAAAAAGTTATGTCGTGCACCTTTAAGATATGTTCAAGTGCAACCCCAAGAGCAGACATTTCTTTATTTGTTTTTACGAAAATTACAAAAAAAAGAGCAAAATCTGCACAAACAACACCATAAATGCAGTATCACATTTCATTCATTTGAACAGAATTAATCAATATGATCCATTTTGGAGTAGTCAACTCTGATTTAGCTCAATTCAATCACATTTTTTGTTCTCAGACCCGCAAAAAGAAGTGCCTCAATCTACTGAATCCAATAATTATTGAAGTAATTAGTCTTCTATGTTTTCTTGAGACAGTTTTTCGTAAATGCATTGTAAGCCTTAATATAATAAGGATAAAAACATATGAGTTAGCCATACATATGAGCTAATTATCAGCCATTTTGTGTCCTAGTTTGCTTATAAAAGGATCCGAACAAAGACTTAATCCAAATTAGTCAGATAGTGTTCCTGATTCACAGATGTATTTCTAAAGCAAATACGATGAATGAAGCCTTTAATTATACTAAAAATAAATATGGTGCAGTGGCCTCTTTATGCCGGCCATGATGAGAAAAGAGTGAACCTTTATTTATTCCACAATGGGGAACAGAACAGACGCAAAGAATGTAAACTATTAACAAAACTTCTGGATAAATAAGGCCTTTTGATTAAACATTGAGTTCGAATACTGTGTTAAAACATACTTTGAATAATTTAAATCACAGAATTTGGCATATAATAAGAATATAATCAAATGCACTTCTGAATAGAGAACAATAATGCATTATTATATGAAAATTATTATAATAAAATGCAGTTTTATGCATGTTGGTGGTTTTCAGATTCAAGAAAGTGATTACAAAACGAAAGAAATATCTCAAAAGTAAATTTAAAGCTGCACTGTGTAATTTTTCTGGTGGGGGGCCAGTCAGATACTTATGTTATTGCTTTGCTTTATTATATTAAACCTTTCGATCTCTATGGAGAACAAACCAGATCAAGTTACAAGTTTTAAATTCACAAATGTTGAGCCTGATTATTTCTAAAACTCAAAACCTCGGTACCACAAAAATCAGCTTTTGAACAATTTTCCATTTTTGTTTTTTATTGCTTTTGCTGTTGTTTTGCTGTTGGAAGTTCCAGAGGAGTGTCACTACTTTTTAATACCCCCGGAAACCCTGAAATCACAACTCCAAAAACACAGCACGCCCTTTGCCAGCCCGTGCCGCTTTCATTTCACTCCGGTTCTGTCCCAGCGACCTTCCTCCCCCCCTTTTTTCGTCCCGTCCCCTGCCCGCTCACGATGGGCCGTTCGTTCGGTGCCCGTCCCTGGAGTCACGTGATTAGAACCGGCGCTGCCTCTCCTGCCTGCAGCACCCTCCTGCCTCCAGCACCCTCATACCTGCAGCAACGGCGAAAGAGACTTAACATTTTCACATTCAAATCCCTCCGGTGCTCATCTGAATAATCGCCCGCTCTGCCACTTTCTGCGTCTTTATCATTTAAATAAACACGGTGCCTCGGGTCCGTGCAGGTGACTTCATGTTTCTAAGAGGCGCTGACCTTATTTTAGGCTGTTTTCAGATTGTATGAGAAAGGCTGGCCACTCTGACTCTGGGGTGACAGCGGTGAATTCTACTTATTATTTTGACAGAGTGACTGGAATTCTTATTGGAAGTAAGGGGACGACAAAATATTCCTTCTTGAATGACTTTTTATGGCTTTTCACAAACTTCATCGAACTCAAAATCACCTCAAACTGATTTAATACTGATAATTTGGGTAGTTGATGCATTTACATTCATTTACATTAGTGCCTTGAACCAAAATGGCAGTAGAATGACAAATGATAGCGACAATGACAAATGACTGGGTTTATTGTTTTATATGGGAGCTATGGAATGGTGAAAGTGCATTGCAACAAGGCTCCTGCTCTGTTTTAATGCTTTGCCCAAGGCCACTTCAGCAGTAGAGATCACAGGCAAGACTGCAGGCCCGTCATGTCTAATCCCTGTAGCATTTTTCTGTGGAGTTTGTGGTCGACACATTAGAAACTAGAACTCGTTTGGCTACTGGTGGTGTTTTTGTCACACATCGAGCAAAATAAAGACATGGTGCAAGGATGTTTTTTGTTGTATTTACACAATTCAAAACATTTAATCATCCGGCCTTGCCTTGAGTCTTCTGTGAACTACAAAAGGTTGACTGTGGAATTGCTGAGTGGTTTCACTCCGTTTTCTCTGTGCTCAAATGTTTTACTAACCCTCACCTGCACCTGCTGTATTCTCTTTGTGCTCTATGCCAGAGGTCAAATACAATTTATCTGCAGTTTTTCTTACATACTGTGCATTTTAAAGCTCCACAGATATTGTAGTAACACATATCACTACACTATAATATATATAATCACTACACTACTTTTGTAGGGTTGACTCATAAGGGGCCATTCTCTGAAAATGGAGCCTGTTAGGCAAAATTTCAAAACGACTTGTATAATATAATTGTAGATTTTTTTAAGGCTTTATATATTATATTTTAATAATATGTTGACCAGCTTTAAAGAAATGTTGATTTTCAGGGGGTAATGGTTATTAAAGAGGACGAGTTATCTGAGTGCGGTTGTTGTCAATGAAAATCATTTTTGATTTTAAGGGTCTTTTCTCCAAAAGATGAAGGTTTTGTCACATAATTGTATTTAGAATATTCGGTAGAATCAGTGTATGCACTTAAACCTTTCATTGCTTGTATTTCTTTTTCCTTTATATTAAGGGGTTAAACTAAACATTATCAACCTGACGTGTCACACACGTGACACTACAGACTCTTTTTTTTAAGTAGTAGTAGTAATATTTTTTTTTTTTTTTTTTTTTTTTTTTTTTTTTCCTAAAACTTTTTTTTTTTTTTTTTTTTTTTTTTTATGAAATGTATGGTTTCCTATTAACTTCACACTTCAGATTATAAATCAGCCGAGTAGTCTATGGGTTTTTACGTAGCCGAATGCCGATCCAGAGAAACCAATTGACGATATGTAGAGACAATTTAGATTATTTTCATATTATGTCATTTTCATTTATTATTCACCCACAGCCATTTTTAAAATCATAAATCCACCACAGATGTTTATATCACCACATTAAACATTATGTCTGTTCTTTAGGCAGCAGGATGGCCAAACTAAATATTGTCCTGTGCTGGAGATTTAAGGCCTGTAGCCGATTCATTAAAAAGTAAAAATATCGGCACGATATATTGCCAGTTGGTATTTTATTTTATATTGTTAATCACTATGGCAAGCTGGCAACAGTCCTAATTTTCCATCATTCTGAAACCCCTGGATATTGCTTCTTGCCAGAGTCACTGCCAACACTGGCCACATACTAGAAACTGCACAGTCTCCTAAATGTGATACCAACTATTGAACCAGGCTGGATTAATGGCTTCCTCATAAGAAGTGTTTCCTGAGGGGACCCTAGCATGGGGAGCTGGTCATGCGTACATATGCAAGTTGGCATCTAATTAATTCTGAGTGCAACTCTGGCTCTATCGACGTTATAAAATGCAACCGCGATACATGTGTTATTGATCGTCCAAGGATCACTGGGACTGTGTGCGCCTGCCACATCGCACCAATAAAACACAAGAGACACATCACACTGCTCACATCGCTGTGCTCAAAGCTAAAGGTACAATGTGGAACCTTTCTGATGGTACTACTACTTCTCTGGCCTCGATGTTTCTCATTATGACATTAAACGTATCTATATCCACAGAGACTTGGCCTCCAGAAAGTAACTGTGCATCAGATCTGTGGAGAGTTGACCCAACTCACTGTAAGAATTCATGTTTCTCCCTGTATCTTTGAGCAATAAAAACATCTGTAATGAAATGAAAGGTGGATAAATATCTTTAATTTCTTACTGTGGAACATTCCATCCAAGCAGGTGGTGAAGTGTTGAGCTACAGATGGGTAATACTTCCTGTACTGCAGCTGGTGCCAGGTGTCAATATTAACTCAATATTCAATAATGCAATTCCAGTATATCTGACTTCACTGAAATCATACACAAGAACTAGAGCAAGAAAAGATCACTCTGACATCTACATATTGATGAAGTCACGTCCCTGTGGTGTCAGCGGTATAGCAGTTCATTTAAATCCTTGTGACGATCAAATTATCGAGAAATGTCAGGCGCTCCCTCAGGTTCATGTGACCGAGTCTCTTTCCACCTGCACCTATAAATACCAATATAGAATCAGGTTGCCCCAAGACATCTTCTTAATGTTTCGTCTAAGTACATTTTCTCTTAGGCCATAGAGTGTTCGGCATTTACTGGATTCACAAATGAAAATGATTTGGCATTTGACATGTTGGTGATGTTTGCAATACTTTATAACTTTACTAAATTACAATACAGATTTGAATACAAAATCCACCATTTTTGTTGCTTTCAGATCTGACAACGGATCCCAATATCTCTATAATACTGTATATCTGCGTTAGATTCAAGCACATTATAACATTTAACTTGCCAATATAATTTTCCATAATTATCTGAAATAAGCGTTGCCGTATTTTTTACATTTTCCTTTGAGCAGTATGGCAATCTTATGTAATGCATGTTAAGCCATAACAGTGGGGTTAGTACCATCTGTTCCACACTCATATCCAATACTCGGTACATATGTAATCTTTATACATGGGCCTAAAGGGCAGCACAGGAAAAGCACACCGCACACAGCAAGATTACTCACAGCTAACATTTCCAAGACATTTACAGTTCAGATCCAATTTTAAGAGGCCCCATTTCTCACAATCTGTTCAGAGAATGCCAAACATGGGTGATATTTGGAGCCATCTCGGGTCCTGGACTGTGCAGACATCAAACCAGAGAAAGATAGTTTCCCTTAGGTCAACAAGATAGGACGGATAGCCTTTGAAGATGTACTTCTCGTAATTATAATGCGATCTAACACAATCTTGTGCCGGTTCCAGACACAAATAGGGAACTTAAAGGTGCAGAATGTACATTTTCTGGTTATTTGCTTGCCTCTGTGGAAATATTATTGATTTGCATGAAGTGTTCCAAAGTATGGCATTGAATTAGTCTATTTTGCATTTATTTCATTTCAGGTGGTGCAAACTGCTTGTCTCTAGTGAAATAAATACTTGTAATGCCTTATTGTGGAACATTTCTCCTTCAGAAAGTTACACGATGCAGCTTTAAGACATGTGTGAAACCTTTGGCAAACTAATACATGAAGTACCGTATTTTTCGGGCTATAAAGTGCACTGGACTATAAGGCGCAGTATCAAATAATATGTCAGTTGTGTCATTGTCCACACATAAGGCACATCAGATTATAAGGCACAATAAGCGAAACAAAACACGTGTCGGATAAATCAAACTTTATTCAGGTCATTTACAATAACTCTCAGTTGTAGCTAACACAAAAATACAAGTTTAACAGTTGGTGATTTGGGCATCAAACATGCCCGGATCCCTCTCAACATTGTTCAGTTTTAACACAAAAATACAAAACCTGAAATCTGCATGGTGCATGTCTCTTAACAGGTGCATTTTGGGTCCTTGTACAGCACACGGCAGAACTACCGGTATGTTGCACAGTCGCCCTATATGTCGCCAACATATTACTCCTCCTGACTCGCCCACTAATACGTTATTAGCCGTAATGTTACAACATAAAATCAGTTGGAGGTTAAACACAACCAAAGGTCAAACATAAGGCCACTGGATTATAAGGCCACTGTTGATTTTTGAGAAAATATAATGATTTTAGATGCACCTTATAGTCCGAAAAATACGGTACTGCATTTTAGAAAGTGGGAAGAGTGTGTCTAACTACAGACGTACAGTATACACAAAGTTCTCCAAAACCTGCACTTATTTTGATGTGTCATATAGTGCAAAATGATCTTATAATGTGTAGAATTTGAAAACCACTCCCCTGTTATAAAGTTAAAGCACCAGGAGACAGATGTGAGCATAACAAAGCACTTCTGAATGAGTGCACATTGTAACCTTAGGCTAAAGTACATATACCTCACATGAACTCTCTTGTGAAATAATGCGGCCGTCGCCATCTCACTGAATAATACAAGAAAACAGAGCTTGGTCCGACTACGGAGAGGTCTTATGGCTTTTCATCATCACAATAAAACCAGTCTGTTTGAGTCCAAAAGGATGAACTTTAAAATGCGCAGTTGCGGGTGAGTTCTGACATTATGTTATGTGATTTTATTTCTGTTGGAGAAAAGGTTAGATGTGCTGCTGTGTTCTCCGACACCCCAGTGGACTCCATAACATGCTGTTTTAGACCAGCTTTTCCAAAAATGTCCTTTTAAAGATTTCACTTTTGTGCACTATGTCCACGGGTTTTGGTATGATGACAAATTAGGGCTTTTACTATGGTGAAAAAAAAAAAAATGCTTTGAATATGGAAAAAGTCCTCAAAATGTGGCGTATAACTGGAAGCTGAAATCCATGAATAACCAAGATTTTTTTGTATTTGAATTTTTGTTTGTAAAATAAAAGAAAATAATTAAAATTTACTTTTTAAAAATCTTGTTTTTCCTATGGAGATGTTATTGCTCTGTCTGCAATGTTCCACACTATGGCATTAAACATCTCGACCTTACATTTATTCAACTGCAGCTTTTATAGCTCGAAAAGTAGTTTGAAAATACCTAGAAAAACTGTAAAACCTGGTCTGGATTGGTCTCTTTGAAGATAAAAAGCAATGCAAATACAAATACAAATACAAATACATACAAAGCAATACCATCTCCATGGAGAAAAGTATTTGACAGAAATGTTACACCTGCACCTTGCACATTTAAAATTAAAATTAAAAATATGCCATCCACCTTTTTAGCTTAGTTTTCTGAAAGCCGCTTAGCCTTTTTTGTCCATTTGGCACAAGGCTATAACAGAATGTTGTTGCTCACTAAGTGCACTATGAGGCTGTTGTGTGTCACAGATTGGTGAGTGGCTGCCCTCACACTTTTCATGTCTGCTGGACGTCAATGTATCGACTTAGCTGGCCCCAATAGCCGCGTAAATGCTCCATTAAACTAATTGTTTGAGAAGTGGTGAGGTGATCTCGGAGGACCGGGGCCCCAGCAATTAAAAGTGCATATGCTGACGCGCCGGTACGTCCAGCCTGCCTACATGTGAGGGAGGGAGTCAATGAGCTCTGGCCTTTAGCTGTGTTCCAAGTGATTTTAAAACAGTAGCTGCAGATGCGTTAACACATGCATCACCGCATTGATCGGGCCTGTTAACCTGTTCTCACTGTTCCCACAACACTCCATGGTAAGCCTGCGAGATGGGAACTGTAAATACTGCATCACGAGTGCACTTCACTGGCGGAGCTGCTAAATGGGAATTTGGAGTGCCCGATGTTGAGTTCAATTTCAAAGTCACAGAAGCCTGGTCAAAACTGCAGAGTGGCTCCAAGCGACAGTGAAAATAGGCATTTAAAACAGAGATGTCCCCAATGTGTATTTCTGATTACATGCATGAGAAAACACAGTGCATAACCTTGTCACTCTGGCAATCCAAATAAGGAGCGCCAAGCCTAGCATCATGTCTCCAGAGTGTCATCATATTAAATGTTCAATTGAGAAAAGGGACTTTGCTTTGCTGGGGAATATAACCTTCACACCACATTTGATACAGGCTATGTGCTTACCTGGGCACAAAGTTAATAGTGGAATACACACTATAGGTTAGGTCACTCATTTTGAACTTTATCCACAAGTTTCATATTGGGACTCTTGCCATAGTGATTAACATTTCAAAATTTAAATGTTATACCATTCGAACAGTCCTCAGAAAGTCCTTCAAAACTGGAAGAAGTCATGTTAAAGTGCCGGCCTGAGAATCTGTCATTTCTACTGCCCCAAGGGTGGAGAAGGTATTATAGTACTGCACTAGCGGAGAACTTTATGCTGAAATCCCTTTGAAAGCTTTTCCACCATATCTACAAAACTTTATTTTCATATCATTGTTATAGGAAACAGTTTTTCGGCAAGTGGGAGATGGAATTAATTTTACCATTGCAAAAGCGCCTGAGAATGGAATAAAATACAGCAATCCTCACGTGAGTAGCGCTCTCAGAGGAATAATAGCAGTGGTACCAGTAGTAGTGTATTAGTAGTACAAAAAGTCACTGAAGTAG
>KN504149.1:1519-23241 GCA_000787155.1 Scartelaos histophorus | reverse complement strand
AGATAGTTTGTTTGTATAAACTTCCCCCTGGCTCAGAGCCAGTGTCGTGCTGGTGGAGGCGCAGCAGCGCTCCACAGTCTGAGAGTGTCAGCTTTTTCTCTTAATACATGAATAGTACATGTTTAGTACATGCATAGTAAATATATAGTATGGTAAATATAATGAGCTCATGGTGTCTGTGCACTGACACAGGCAGTGCCAGAGTAGCACAGCACTGCTCTGAGTCACATCACAAATAAACCTCTAAATCTGCAGCCACAGCTGGAGTGGGGCAGTCTGAGCCAGGTGTGACTGTTCTACCTGCTGTTTGTGTAACAGGAGTCTCAGGTAATGCTTCGCTCTAAATCTGAGGACTCCACCACAGTTCAGATCGCCATGGAGACGTGTAAACCTGCACAGACCCCAAAAGCACATGACCCCAGGTACAGACGCTACATTCAAAGTTTCCATCTAAATGATATCAGATAGAAGCCCGTACATTTCTCCAGTGTAATTTTGCATGTACCTGCTTGTACTGTGTTCCTCAAGATCCCAAACTCACCCTGAACCTCTCCCTCTGCTTTCACCCTGATGCCCTCCCAGGTCCGACCCCTCTGACATTAATATCTCTGATGAAATGTCTAAAACGACTGTGTGGAAAGCCCTGAACTCCAACCACAAAGACACGCACAGCTCCAAGAAGGCAAGGCCCCTCCCCGTTTATCCCGTCGCCGTGGTTACCTATAACTTGTGTTGACGTCTGTGTACAATCTTCTAATCTAATATACCAAACAGTAGCTCACGCAGTAGAATAGAATTATACAGTCCTGTATAAAATCTCTTACTTTTTCATTCGAGGTTGGGTTCCAAAGTTTACCATATTAATTATTATTGAGAAATTTATTGCCAAAAAGTTCTTTCAACTAAGATGCACAATATATCCAAAAAATTTGATATCTGATAAGTATTTTTAGTAAAAGGTGGACAGTACTCAAGAGTGCTTTTCTCTTTCCATACTTTTATACTGCTTGAGATGTATTTTAACTACACCTTGATTAGACTTAATAAAGCTTCAGCAAGGACTTTTATAATCTATAATGACAGATCACTCATTAAGAATCATTCAAGCTTAATATGTGTTTAATTAAGGGGTTAGAAGTCAGATTGAGAGTTTTAAGGACCCATATTTTGTTCTAATTTTCCTCGTCCCAAACAGACATGGAATTGTATTTTTCATTCATGTTTAACACGCAAACCCTGGATATTTTTTGATGAGTTCTTTTCTCAGACAGAAAACACTCTGTTCCACGTTGTGATGCCATGTGGTAATACAGGAAGTCCTCCATTGTGTTTTTAAAGAATCATTTGGAGGATACAGGCGATCGAAATGAGTTTCCTCTGCAGGGTGGCTGGGCGCTCCCTTAGAGGCAGGGTGAGGAGCTATGGAAAATCATTTGTTCCATCATATTCTGAATTTTAAATTGTTGATTTGTGCACTTTGATTTTGTTTTTTACTCTGAAAAAGCATGTTTGAATTATTTCTATTCTGAATTTTAGTTGCTGAAGTGTTTAAAATTCAATATTTAGAAAATATTGAAAACACCTTTTCAGAGTGTAAAATTTGCAGTGAAAAAAAATTGCAGGAAAGCTTCAAGATGCCAAGGCAGAAGCAATCGATCCAAAGTGATCCCATCTAACTTAGTAACAAACAGGAAATGGGGCAGTGAAGCGATCTGATTGGTCCGAATTAGCCTCATCCAAACCTCAAACCCCGCCCACAAATGAGAACAGTCAATAGTAAACAGCCTCTGTCCTCCTCACTCTCTCGGGATCGATTGCTTCTGTCTTGGCATCTTGGATCTTTGCTGTGAAATTTTTCACTGCGAATTTTACACTCTGAATTTTAACTGTTGAATATGAGGGCTTGGAAATATGCACTGAATATTTAAAAGGTGAAATTTTTATTTTTAATTTGAAACATATTGAAATTTTTTCAACATTCAACAATATTTAAAATTCAAAATCTAAAGAACAAATGATCTTCTATAAGGAGCTCAGTCACATGGGGGGAACTCAGAGTAGAGCCGCTTCTCCACGTCGAGAGGATCCAGCTGAGGTGACTCAGACTTCCCCGGAATCACCTCACGATATCCCGAAAGAGCTGGACGCTGCTACCTCTGCAAAGCGGAAGAAAATGGATGGGATTTGAACGATTTTAGCCCTGGAATTGCCAATCTCTACTGAACTAAACGTAAAAGCTGAAAACTACCACTTCATGACATCACAAGGTGCAACAGAGCACGTGTGAATGAAACAAAGCACAACTCCAGGTCTGTTTTTGAGGAACGAACAACATTCTTCCATGGCTTAAAACTCAAGTTTTTGCTCACCAGGACCTAAAATACTCATGTTTTAATGTCTTTTATATCTGTGTAACTGTTTTTTATTTTTGTTTTTGCAGGATTGAAGGAATTGAGTTTATAGACGACTAAAATGACGTCCGCCATCTTGGAAATCTTAAAAACAAAGCTGCTCGTTTGGTGGTTGTATCCAGTTCAAACGGACGAAAACATGTATTGAACTTAGTAATACCTCTAATATTCACTCACCCGCTGGGATCTGGGCTTTAACTGTCTTATTATTGTATTTTTATATTTATATTCAGATTTCATTTTGTTCATACACTGTCACCTTCCTCTATCACCTCTTTTCTTTGGAATATGAGCTCCAATTTAGCTTTTTATCCACCCACACAAAATTACGGAAATATCTCTCAAATGTCTCACGCCAAAAATTAGAACGACCAGAACTTAACCATGTTTATAACAGGACTAAACCAGGTCTAGCATAGAACCCAAAAGCTGGACAAAACTGTAAAAGAAAGAGGGGGTATTGACTTTTTGGAGCTTCCAACCATGTAACGTTTTTTCCCCATCAAAAACATGTCTGAAGAGGGTTTAGAGTCGTCCATGCATGTTTGAGTCATCTAGAGATCTCTCCTGGGCCCTATTCAAAACCTCCTTAAGATTAGCTGTAAGATTCTGTCCAAAAGCCCACACTCCCACACCACAATTCTCCATAAATATACAAAAACAACGCACTACAACTTGCACTTTCCAAACAATAGTCTCATCTTAATTTGAAGGGACAAAATACAGTGGCATTAAGTTAATTTCTATTTCCTCGTTTCCTTCTTGATTTCTCTCCTCGACCCTCCGTTTTTCAGCAAAGGTGTCATACGTAGTGGAGTCCCAAAGAAAAACACACAACTGATAGATTCGATTGATTGATTTGTTTTATTTCGAGTTTGTTCCAAAAGAGAAACAATCCTAACATACCACATACACCGTGTAAACTACAGAAAAGCACAAGAAGTAAACAGT
The DNA here is from genome assembly GCA_000787155.1 of Scartelaos histophorus. Classification (NCBI taxonomy): domain Eukaryota; kingdom Metazoa; phylum Chordata; class Actinopteri; order Gobiiformes; family Gobiidae; genus Scartelaos; species Scartelaos histophorus. Next base: position 19,879 of record KN504149.1, on the reverse strand, counting down.
AAAGGACGAGGAAGTATTTGTATTGTACTGTATTATCTTTTGCAGTTACCATTTTATCTGTATACTTTTTTTACATTTAGTTATGTGTAAAAGGAGTAAATTTCAGGAAGCTTCAGGAGCAGAAGCCAGAGAAAAGAATCAAACTTTATCACTCTTAGTGAGGAGTTTAGATTCTGTGGGAATTCCTCACCCATTTCCTGCAGAATCGAGGAATCAAGAAGAAGGAAGCAAGGAAAGAGAAATGAGATGCAGCCATTTTGATCTAAATATGTGTTCCAGTTAATCCCCTGCAGAAGTGTAGTCCCTCCTCTTTAATTCTGACAATATGAAGCATTATTTGTGGACAAAATGTGAACATAAATTAGTCCTAATGTTCTAATTCCACTTGGCCTCTGGTCCCTGTGCAGTTTGAGACTGAAACTGGCTCTGACTCTCCCATTTCCAGATTAAACCGTGAGCCTTGGTTTGGGCATAACTCATAAATGTGAGTGTGATGGATCACAGGGGCCCGCTGCAGGGGCCCTCTACAGAGAACAACAGAGCAGTGCTGCCTCTGCAGCTTTCCACTCACGTCAAATAAATCAATAGAGTTTTTCTAAAGGTCTCTGGCTCAGTGAACACAATAATTCAACATTAGTTATGACTTTAGGGTTATGCACACACACACGCACGCACACACACACACATACACACACACACACACACACACACACGCACGCACGCACGCGCGCACGCACGCGCGCGCGCACGCACGCACACACACACACGCACGCACGCACACACACACACACACACACACACACACACACACACACACAGGGCTGCAGCATTCTGGGAAAAGAACGAGGAGTATTGCTGTGTAAAGGAGCTGTACCTGACTTTAATCATCTTAGAAACGTCCAAAGGGATGGGCGATACCACAGGTTTTGGTATTGTTATGATACCAAAGTACTTTTGGGAGTAATTTTCTCGATACTGATACTGATACTTGAAACTAGTCAAATTTTAAGGGCAAAGATATTTAAATAAGTGACTCAAAACAGTGAAAAATGGCCCTAACATTTCAAAACTGATCCTACTAACATCCCTCTGTGGTATTTTTTAATTTAGATCAATTCATTAGTGATATTTAGTATTGTAAGTAACTTATGCCAAATCATCAGTGTACAGTGAACTTTTGATAATCATAAAAACCAGATGAACTTCTGAAGTTCTGATGGGACCAGACTTGTGTAAAGCCATAGAGCAGAGCCAGACTGTGGAGCATGGATTTCAGATAAGCACGCGTACAGAACAGAACACATACAGAACATATAATATTTATCACTTTTCACATAGTACACATATTCTCATGTCCCTTTACAACAAAACAACAGAAGCAATGTTTTACTCTCATTTTGTTTCACTGCATTTCAACTTTTCTGACGCACCTGTTTGTCTGTAAATATGTTACTGCTTAAGAATTTTCCGCAGTATGGCTTTAAACATGCATTTCTATGGACAAGGAGGCCAAGTTACTCATCAGATCAGTAACTCACAGCAACACCTATTTTTAAGGTCATTTTTATGCAATATAAAGACCAAGAATTGATTAGATGCTTAAAGCCTTATTGTGGAACTTTCCAGGCGAAGCAATAACATCTCCATGGAGACAAAGAGACGTCAGACTCTCCACTATGTTCCACGGTGCATCTTTAAATAACATCGACATTGATTCCCTTTAAATGTGTGGGTAGGTTTGTGGATAGGCGTCAGTGTGTACGTGCGTGTTCATGTAGTGATTCCAGTGGTGAGGTTCGTAGGGAGTAGTGTTCGTGTCTTATCTGTGTACCTCAGCGGTCCTCTCCCGCTCTGCACTTTGAACGAAAACAGTCCAGACGCTTTGAAGGATACAAACGTTGCCTCTTTAGTTGCTGCATTTTTTCTTAAAGCAATAATGAACCCCAGTGTGAGGCACAGGTCCAGAGTGTGTGGACTGTGTTTAGAAAGATCCTCAGCAGGTCCTTCTGAGAGGATCCGGACTGAGCCAGCACCACCACACTGAAGGAAACGTTCAGTATTGCACAAAAAATGAAAAAAATCTGACGCTGGTCCTGTGATAAAAAGGAAAAGTGTGAGTTTGTGCTGGGTCGTAGTTTGGGTTCATGATGATGTTGTCATTTAAGATGGAGGCGCCGTACAAAACACCTTCAAATCAGGACTAGACCAGAACTACACCCAGACCTGGACTAGACCAGGACTACATAAGGACTATACCCAAACCTGAACTAGACTAGAGGTATACCAGGAGCTTGACCTGAACTAGACCAAGACTTCACCCAAAACTAAACCTCGTCTCGACCTGGTCTAAAGCAGGAACTAAACCTGAACTAGAGCTGGACTAAACCAGGAACTATAAGTGGACTAGACCTGGGCGACACCCACAACTAGAGCTAAATTAGGAACTAAATCTCGACTAGACCAGAACTAAACCAGGAGCCAAACCTGGACAAGACCAGGACGAAACCAGGAACTGAAGCTGATCTAAACCTGGACTAAACTTGGACTACACCAGGACTAAAGCAGGAAAAGTAAATCTGGACTAGACCAGGATTATACCAGGAACTAAACCTGGACTAGAACAGAACTAAACCAGGAACTGAAACTGGACTAGACTAGGACTAAACCAGGAACTAAACCTGCATTAGACCAGGACTATTCAAGGAACTGAATCTGGACTAAACCAGGACTAAACTAAAGTCTACATCAGAATCAAACCAGAACCAAACCAATACAGGTGATCGCTCTCAGACTCTGTGGGTAACTCACAGTTTTTGAAAGAAACGATGAAATCCACAAATCTGCACATTATTTAGAGACTGTCTCTACGTATTTTCAACATCTTCATCTTGGAGAGGCCCAGTAATTCCAGAGATATGAACCATGATCCAGGTCCAAACACCTGATTTGGACTTTCTTCAAAACGGAAAAAAAACAAAAAAAAGTTATTGTGCAGTGTTGGTTATTCCTCTCTTACCTCATGCACTGGGAGCAGCTAGCATGCTAACGCGCACTTCCTGACTCTCTGACAACATTTAAAATCAGACGGTGCATAAATACTTGGGCTTTTACCTAAACTATAGACCACTTACGTTACGATGTCACGTGAACCCAAACTATGTCCCCAGCAGAGGGCGCTAAGTCCTACACACTGCACCACTAGGAGACACGAGCCTTTTCCAAACGCCCAGTGCAATGTTAAAAAGAATGTGCCCATAATAGAAACCGATTGTGTTTTGTGTGCCAAGGGGACGTGCGGGGCGTTTATTTCACTGATTTACAGGTGCACTTTCTGTACATAAGATTTTGTTATATATTTTCTTTGCAAAAAAACTATATAACTCTAACAATAATTTATTTTGACACTGTTCTTTTGTGTGAGCAATGGAAGATTATGAATGATACAAGAGAGATATGTAGAGGGAAAGTAAAGAAAAAAAAGGAATTACAAAGAAAATTTATCCACATAACACAATATTAAACACAGATTTTGGGTTGAAATTTCAATGTTCAAATCCTGTTTTTGTTTTTAGATTTCAAATATTTCTTCTGTGGTGCAGAGATGGAAGTATTACTGTAACTGCAAACCTGTACTTCATTTACCTAGACGATAACATGGAAAGTACTTTTTTGTGTACTTTTGCCGTCCTCTGAACTACAGTTTCTGATGAATCCGTCTGTGGACTAGAGGACGGTTTTATGTTTAAAGTTTTTATTTTCAGAGCGTAAAAAATATAAAACAATGAGAAAAACTAAGCCAATCTACACAGTAAAAATAATCTTTTGGTCATTTCATTTCACTTCATTTCGTGCAGTGACTCTGGAGGTGATGTGGGTTAAGTGTCTTGCCCAAAAACACAAAACATTGATACATTTTTATGCAACAGTTTGAATTAACATTAGCTTTAGCTTCAAAAACAGACACTTTTAAACCCTGAAGTGCCCTCAGATTCACCATTTCATTTCTCAGAAGTTACAGAAACAGTTGCCCAGTTTACATGAGGTCTTTAAATCCGATTAAAAATAATTCGGAATAAAATTCGGAATTCGGAATAAAAATGTATTTCCATGTAAACACTTAATTCCTCATGATTATTCGGAATTAAACTTATTTGGAATTGAGCTTTATTCTGATTTAAGTGGGTAGTTTATTCCGATTTTAAGAGAATAATTTAAATCCGATCTATTTAATTCGGAGTACCAGCTGAATATAATATTTACTGCATAGTGAATGAGTGAAGTGTGTTTTGAGCGGAAAAATTTAACATTCAATCCCGACCCTGGTGTCTGTTAATATCGAATATTGTTGAATATTTAGACAAAGAAAAAGCTGGATCAGTGCATCCGGTTGTCAGTCATGATCCGTATGTGTCTTAAAATCCATATTTGTTTAAACCAAAATCTGCATTTGAACATTAAAACAGTACAAGAAAACAGAAATAACTTTATCAAAAACTTTTTCAAATGAAGAAAATGACCAACTGGAACAAATAATAACTAAAAATGATATTGTTTTTCTGGAGTTTTGCAAAGTCTTTTTTGTTATTGAGCCCAAATAGTTTCAGCTGTTCCCAGAGACTTGATTTGGATGAGACTTGAAACTGTTTGGACAACAACAGTAGTTCTGTTTTAGCATTAAAAATCTAGTTTGGATACAAGATTTTGCAGATACTGAAGGATTAACCTTTATAGAAATATTCTGGTAACAGAAATACTGGGTCCTGGTCTAATACATTTGTTAAGTATCAGGTTCTTTGTCTTGTTTTCAGATTTATTCTCTACTTTTTCGTTCCGAGACGCTTCATTCTCATCTAGAGGGAGTTTATTTGAAGAGAATTTGTCCAGTAAAATGATCTTGCTGCATGGACAGGTCATTTCACTACTTTTAAGTCATTTTCTGATAGATTTAAGTGTTTCTATTTTACGTTTTGGCCTGTGTGTTTGCAGTACTACTTCCACCTCTGCACTTGTATGTAACATGTACTCACAGTGGTCGTATATTTACTTCGAATGTGAATCTTGCAGTATCCGACGCAGTGACACGCGGTGGCATGACGACTTTGTAAATAAATTATAACCAGCTGAATGTACCAATCGCATAGGCTTCCATCCCAACACTAGAGCAAAGTGTCGAGTCAAAGCGACCACTGTTCACTATTAGAAGTTTCGGTGAGTGTGACCCGCATTTTCAGAACATTGTGTAGTCGTTAATGTCCATGTCCACGTCTGAGCTCACACAGGACGCACACTCACGCCGGCTGTGGACACACACACGCCGGGCGAGGTTTTTACGAACTCGACGGACTCCATTCAAATGATATCGTCTTTTTCCATGATCGTGACGTGTTCAAGGCTCAAACTGTTGAAAAAAAAAAAAGTGTAAATACAACCGGTGGTCATATTATTAGGTACACCTGTAGTAACTGTATTATGACTTCATCAACATTCCCTGGCGTGTGATGCCAGCTTAAGGCACTAATCTGTCTGAAAACATAATAGGCTTTAACCTGAGCTTTATTTGAATACAATCTGACCAGAAAGAGCTGGAACTATGACAGATGAGCTTATTTGTGCTGTTAAATAAGTAAAGTAACATTACAGCCAACGTTAACCAATAGTTTTTCAATTAGTCCCTCTCATCTTTTTGTTGAAAACCTCTAATCAGGAACATGAACTGTGACTATTTTCATCTAAAACTGAAAAGTTTCCTGATCGTTTAAAGTGCAAGATTTGACATTTAAATCTGATTCTTTAGTTTTATACAATAAAATATGAAATTATTTGTGTTTTTAGACCTGGTTTAAACTTCTGGGTTTGGATCTAATTTAGTCCCAGTTCAGATCTGTTTTTTAAATGCAACTCTGACCTGATTCAGACCTGATTTAGGGAGAGACTGTGTTTAGACCCGCTTTAGACCTGCTTTAGGTCTGCTTTAAGGAAAAAACAATGTTTGGACCTGATTTAGGCCTGGTTTAGACTTGCTTTAGACCTGGCTGAAGGAAAGACCGTGTTTGGACCAGTTTTAGACCTGGTTTAAACCTGCTTTAGGGACAGTTTGTGTTTGGACAGCACATTTTTTGGATCATAGGCTCCAGAAAATGAGCTGCTTAAATCAATTTTGTTCTTTTTCTTGAGTTTTCAGACAATCTTAAAACTTTTGACAGTTCTCTTGTGTGTGCATTTTGTCTCCATGGTAACCGATGAACATTCCACCACAGAGAGACCCTCAGCATGATGTCACTGATATTATCAATTAGATGTATGATTAGAAAGGCCCTGGTAGGAGCTTAAAATAGAAACTTAAACTTTTTGTCACCAGAATTTGGGAAAAATATGTTTGATTTTATTTTTTTTTTAATTAAACTTTGTCTTAGTCAGAGTGTAACATAAAAAAGAAACAAAAAAAACATATTTCAGAACATTCTCCACTGAAATAGATGTTTTTTCTGCTATATATTATAGTCAAAGGAATAACATTGCCATGGAAACAAGCAGAAGAGTCAGGTTTGTGGGGAGGCAAGCTCACTCATACTTTCAGCCATGGTTTGAGACTATATGAAATGTACCTAATAATTTGGCCATTTGGTGTATATGACTTTAGAGCTAGAAAATGTATCTAGAAATCTAAAAAAAAATAAGAACTTTCTGGTGTTTCCTGGTTCGTTTTCCCGTACAAACTGTAAAACGCGAGGCTGTGTGTGTTAAATCGAAGGCAAAGTGCATCGTGGGAAATGTGAGCATGGACAGGGGAATGGGGCATTCAGGGACACCACGTGAACTGCAGTGACCTCAGTCCTCCAGGAGCCATAGAGATCTGCCTCGTCTTACACTGGACTAGTCTCCGATCTTCTGTTTAAAGCCGTTTTATATGTAAATGTAACGTACCTTTTGATTATGAAAATGACAATAAACAATGATGTGAAAAATGTTTGTTCACAAAAGTTCATTTTGCATAAATAGGACCTTGAAAATAAGCTTTGATGAGGATTATGGTCCTGGTTTAGTCCTTATTTAGCCCTGGTCAAGCCATGTTCCAGTCCTGGTTTAGTCTTGTTGTAGTCCTGGTTTAGTCCTGGTTCAGTCCTGTTCTAGTTCTCGTTTAGTCCTTACTTAGCCCTGTTTTAGTCATGGTTTAGTCCTGTTCTAGTCCTGGTTTAGTCCTGCTGTAGACCTTGTTTAGTCCTTATTTAGTCCTGTTCTAGTTCTGGTTTAGTATTGTTATAGACCTGGCTCAGTCCTGGTTCAGTACAGGTTTAGTCCTGTTCTAGTCCTGGTTTAGTCCTGGTTTATGCCTGTTCAAGTGCTGTTGTAGACCTAGTTTAGTCCTTCTCTAGTCCTATTCTAGTCCTGGTTTAGTCCTGTTGTAGACCTTGTTTAGTCCTGGTTTCATCCTTATTTAGTCCTGTTCTAGTCCTGGTTTTGTCCTTATTTAGTCCTGTTCTAGTTCTGATTTAGTCCTGTTGTAGGCTGGGTTCAGTCCTGGTTCAGTCCTGTTGTAGTCCTGGTTTAGTCCTGGCAGATCTGGGAGTAGAAGGTAAGTGTGGATGAGTTGGCTGGAGCTGGAACTGGAGCTGGAGCTGGAGCAGGAGCTGGAGGTGGAGCAGGAGCAAGCCGGCGGGTGGAGGAGCTGGAGGAGAGAATGCACGAAACAGGAACGTTTTTAAAAAAGCGTACAGAAATAAACTAATTAAAATATGCTGATTTTGCATTGAATAAAAACATATATACATATTAGTGTAAAAGGGCTTGCATCTCCACAAACCTTTACTTAGCCTGCATGAGGGGTTTCTCCTGCTTGTTTCAATAGCAATACTGTTCCCTCAGCTGTAATGTTCCACAGTATGGCATTAAACATATCTGTAGACTCCTGAAGTAAACGTTGAACTTTCTTTTCCCATTGAATCGTGCAGGAGACTTTTCACATCCAGAAAGTATTGTAGCTTTAGGTTTTATAAAATATGAAATAAAAATATGTGAAAATAGTTCCTAAGGTGGTAAAAAGGTCTATTCAAGATCACAGTAAAACCGTTTTGGTCTAAGTGGGGTTTAAAATAGAACCAAATGAAAACTAAAACCCAAACTCCAAACTAGACCAAGAACTCTGCTGCAATGTGCAAACGTCTCCACTAGATGGCAGAAAACTCAAGACTACTGGTGCCAACATCACCACTATCTACTACTACTACATCACTACTACTACTACTACTACTACTATTACTACTATTACTACTACTGCAACTACTACTACTACTACTACTACTACTACTACTACTACTACTACTACTACTACTACTACTACTACTACTACTACTACTGCTACTATTACTACTACTACTAGTCCTACTACTACTGCTACTACTGCTACTACTGCTACTACTGCTAGTGCTATTGCTTCTACTACTACTCTACTACTACTACCACCACCACTACTACTACTACTACTACTACTACTACCACCACCACTACTACCACTACTGCAACTACTACTACTACTACTACTACTACTACTACTACTACTGCTACTACTGCTACTGCAACTACTATCACTACTACTACTATTACTTCTGCAACTACTCCTACTACTACTACTACTACTACTACTACTACTACTACTACTACTACTGCTACTATTACTACTACTACTAGTCCTACTACTACTGCTACTACTGCTACTACTGCTACTACTGCTAGTGCTATTGCTTCTACTACTACTCTACTACTACTACCACCACCACTACTACCACTACTGCAACTACTACTAATACTACGACTACTACTACTGCTACTGCTACTACTACTGCTACTGCTACTACTACTGCTACTGCTACTACTACTGCTACTGCTACTACTACTGCTACTGCTACTACTACTGCTACTGCTACTACTACTGCTACTGCTACTACTACTGCTACTGCTACTACTACTGCTACTGCTACTACTACTGCTACTGCTACTACTACTGCTACTGCTACTACTACTGCTACTGCTACTACTACTGCTACTGCTACTACTACTGCTACTGCTACTACTACTGCTACTGCTACTACTACTGCTACTGCTACTACTACTGCTACTGCTACTACTACTGCTACTGCTACTACTACTGCTACTGCTACTACTACTGCTACTGCTACTACTACTGCTACTGCTACTACTACTGCTACTGCTACTACTACTGCTACTGCTACTACTACTGCTACTGCTACTACTACTGCTACTGCTACTACTACTGCTACTGCTACTACTACTGCTACTGCTACTACTACTGCTACTGCTACTACTACTGCTACTGCTACTACTACTGCTACTGCTACTACTACTGCTACTGCTACTACTACTGCTACTGCTACTACTACTGCTACTGCTACTACTACTGCTACTGCTACTACTACTGCTACTGCTATTACTGCTACTGCAACTAATGCTACTACTGCTTCTGCTACTACTGCTACTGCAACTACTACTACTACTACTACTACTACTACTACTACTATTGCTACTACTGCTACTGCAACTAATACTACTACTACTGCTACTACTAATACTGCTGCTACTACTACTACTGCTACCACTGCTACTGCAACTACTTCTGCTACTACAACTACTACTACTACTACTACTACTACTGCTACTAGTACTGCTACTACTAATACTGCTACTGCTACTACTACTGCTACTGCTACTACTAATACTGCTGCTACTACTAGTACTGCTACTGCAACTACTACTACTACTACTACTACTATTACTACTAGTCCTAGCCTAATCCTGCTTTAAGTCTGATTTAGTCTTGTAGTGGCTTAGTTCTGGTTTTGCTCTGGTCTAGTTCTGTTCTAGTCCTGTTCTAATCCTGTTCTAGTCCTGGTTTAGTCCTGTTGTAGACCTGGTTCAGTCCTGGTTCAGTCCTGGTCATTACTGATCATTCCTGATTCAGTCCTGTTTAAGTGTTTAGTCCAAGTTCAGTCCTGGTTAAGCGCTTAGTCCTGGTTTAGTCTTGGTTTAATCTTAGTTTATTCCTGTTCTAGTCCTGGTTTAGTCCTGTTATAGACCTGGTTTACTCCTTTTACAGTCCCGGTTTATGCCTGGTATAGTCCAGGTTTAGTTCTGGTTTATGCCTCTTTTAGCCCTATCCTAGTCCTGGTTTAGTCCTGGTCTGAGCTGGTGTTGCAGGAGCACATCTGGACCTGATCCCAAAAGGGGGCGGGGCTTCAGTCACACATCTGCAGGAGTGAGTTGACCAGCTCAGGACCTGAACGAGTTTTCTCCCCAAAAACAAAACAACATATTTTCTCTTTTTGAATAGTATATGTAAAATTAACAATTCAAAACAGCATATTCTGTCAATACAGGAAGTGCCCGAGAACTTACATTAAAGATCAAACTGCTCTGCTCCACCTGGTGATGTCATGAAGTGGTAGTTTTCAAGTCAACACTATCACTACCTCTACCACTACTACTACTGCTACTACTACTACTACTTTAGTAGCCTAGTCCTGTTTCAGTCCTGGTTTAGTCCTGTAATGGTCCTGATTTACTCCTGATGTAGTCCTGGTTTAGCTCTAGTTTAGTCTTGGTTTAGTCTTGATGTAGACTTGGTTTGGTCCTGTTCTGATCCTGGTTAAGTCCTGGTTTATGCCTGTTTTAGTCCTGATGTAGACCAGGTTTAGTCCTGGTTTAGTCCTGGTTTATTGCCTGTTTTAGTCTTGTTATAGACCAGGTTCAGTCCTGTTGTAGACCCGGTTTAGTCCTGGTTTAGTCCTGGTTTATGCCTGTTTTGGTCCTGATGTAGACCAGGTTTAGTCCTGTTGTAGACCAGGTTTAGTCTTGTTGTGGACCTGCTTTAGTCCTGGTTTAGTCCTAGTTTATGCCTGTTTTAGTTTTGTTATAGACCAGGTTCAGTTCTGTTGTAGACCTGGTTTAGTCCTGTTGTAGACCTGGTTTTGTCCTGGTTTAGTCCTGGTTTATGTCTGTTTTAGTCCTATTGTAGATCAGGTTTAGTCCTGTTGTAGACCTGGTTTAGTCCTGGTTTAGTCCTGGTTTATGCCTGTTTTAGTCCTGTTGTAGACTTGGTTTAGTCCTGGTTTAGTCCTTGTTTAGTCCCGTTCTGGTCCTGGCTTAGTTCTGGTTTATTTCTGTTCTAGTCCTGCTTTGGACCTGGTTTACCCCTGGTTTAGTCGTGGTTAAGTCCTGTTCTAGTCTTGGTTTAGTCCTGCTTTAGTCCTAGTTTTCTCCTGTTGTAGACCTGGTTTAATCCTGGTTTAGTCCTGGTTTAGTTGAGGTTTACTAAAGTCCTATATTATAAGTGACCTGATTCACACATGTTTTAGTAACTGAACTGAACTGAACGAGGACTAGACCAAAAACAAACCAGAACCAAACCAAAACAGAGCAGGTCTAAACCAGGACAAGACCAGGACTAGAACCAGGAGTCAGATCAGGACTGAACCAGGACAAGACCAGAACTAGAACCTTACTGAACCTGGACTGAACCAGGTCTGAACCAGGACAAGACCAGGACTGGATCAGGACTGTAGCATGGCTGGACCAAGACTGGAGCAGGATTGGAGCAGGACTGGAGCAGGACTGGAGCAGGACTGGACCAGGACTGGAGCAGGCCTGTAGCAGGACTGGACCAGGACTGTAGCAGTACTGTAGCAGGACTGGACCAGGACTGGACCAGGACTGGACCGACTGGACCAGGACTGGACCGGGACTGGACCGGGACTGGACCAGGACTAGACCGGGACTGGACCAGGACTGGACCGGGACTGGACCAGCACTGGACCGGGACTGGACCAGGACTGGACCGGGACTGGACCAGGACTGGACCAGGACTGGACCAGGACTGGACCAGGACTGGACCAAGACTGGACCAGGACTGTAGCAGGACTGTAGCAGGACTGTAGCAGAACTGGACCAGGACTGGACCAGGACTGTGAGTGTGAAAGGAGCTCTTTGTGCTCATGTGATCGTCTCATGGACACAGGGGCTGACTGACGGGAATGTGAGGTATTTTTAGCTGAGACAAGATGGCTGCTCGTCTCTGAAAACTGAAAATACTTTAAGAATCTTTGAGTTATCACAAGATCAAAAGAAAAAAAAAAACAGTTTTAAAGATACAACATGGAACTTTTGTGGTGGAGGCTCCAGTCACATGTTTGTATTTTCATATTTAAAGAAAGAAGAAACTGAGTAGTATTTGAATACAAAATGTTCTGATACTTTTAAAATACTTTTTGTTCTTATAAGTTTGAACATCAATATCATTAAAGGGCATATATTACATAACACTTACTCTTGTGAGCTTTAAGAGATGTTAGAACATTGTTATCTCCTCAAAAACAGACCTGGAGTTTGTTTGGAGTGACCGTTTATTATTAGTCCATCTCCATCTCCAAAGCTCAAAATGCTCTGTCCCACCTTGTGATGTCATGAAGAGGTAGTTTTTAAGTTAGTAGCTCTTTTTTTCCTCACTTTACCTTGTGATGTCATGAAGAGGTAGTTTTTAAGTTAGTAGCTCTTTTTTTCCTCAAACTTTAGTTCCGAAGAGATGGAGAATTCTAGTTCTGAAATCATCCAGTTGATTCAAGTAAAGGTGTTTTCATTTTAAAAACGCACTACAGCACGTCCTGTATTACGGTGTGACATCACAAGGTGGAATTAAGTGTTTTGTGTTTAATAGAAGAAATCAGTGTAAATGTGCAGGGTTTGTGTGTAAAACATGTGTTGTGTAAATGAAACAAAACACAACTCTAGATCTGTTTTTGATGAGGAAACAACATTGGAACAGTAAAACACCTGTTATTGATAAATGGATGAAAAAAGATGGATGAGTTTAATGCCGTACGGTGGAACATTCTGGAAAGACAAATAATATCTCCCTGAACTAAACTTGAACTAAACCAGGACTAGAAAAAGTCCAAATCAAGTCTACATCAAGACTTAGGGTTGTCAAAATAATCAAAAATCAAAGACTAATCAATGCTAAATCAAGTACTGAACTAGATACTCATTTTGCGCCGGTATCAATACTAGAAAAGTCCTGAATATCTATCAGAACAAGTATAAGAGCACATAGACTTGAATGATACTTCCCTAGTGATACTTTGCAGTGACATCACGTTGGGGGTGTTCTACATGCATCTGTACCTGGATTCAGCAGTTACCATGGTGACACATTGTACACAATAGCAAACCAAAATAGTTTTAATATAGTCTGAAATGGATTTAAGCCACACATTTTCAAGAGGCTGTGGTCAATCCTTGTTTACTCTCCTTTTGTAGTTTCACCCAAGTTAAAACAAAGCTCAGATTAAAGCCTGACTTGAGCAACAAAGCTTCAGACAGAGAAGTGCGTCTAGTTAGCTCCGCACCTCCAATGAATGTTGATATCAAATCAAAATGAAATCAAATGTATTTGTATAGCACATTTAAAACAGCCAAGCCAAAGTGCTAAACAACATTTACAGTGAAAAATAAAAGCAAGCGGCAATGATCGGCCCTCACGAGCATCCCCCCAGCAAACGCTGCATGTTGGTGTCAGTCCTATTTCCTAGTGCATTTTTATTGCCATAGAGTCATTTTATTTATTTTTGGAAAATGGAAATAGCCAAAAGTTAGAGAAGCGGACATGTCAACAGTTGGTTAGGAGAAAAATAATCATGATAGAACAACTCAAGACTTTTTTACCATTATACAGAAGAACCTTTGGGGAAAAAATCAGACCACTGCATCTAAAACTTTGATTAATTTCAAATTTGTAAGGCAGGGCAGTGGGTTGGTGATTGGTTGTCCCTGCTTTGCTGTATTCAATTTTTAATTTAATTAGATTTTACCTTCATTTATCCAGGAAGTCTAAGTGAGATTCAGGATTTCTTTTTCAAGAGAAAGGTGGCCAACCAAATCACAGAATATCACGTAATAAAACCATTAACACCTAAAGAAAAACACAAATATGTCTGGGCCGCTGCACTTTTTTTTCAAACAAACAAAACAAATGAACAAACAAAAATACATCTTATCTGTCAAATCCAGATATTATCAAAAATTAAATAAAGACAAACATAAAGACAAACTTAAACACAAACAAGTACCTGGTGCAAGGAGTTATACTTAAGGACATTTATGAAATGTGTTTTTCATGCAGAAACGTTTTTTTCATGCAGTTGTGCATTTCCTGGGTATTGTTGAGTTTATTACCAAGTAGCAGAAATGCTTTTGTAAATGTGTTAAAAGCAAATGGTGTTCGCATTGAGCTTAGAGAGAACAGCGCCATCTAAGGGTGTATTTACAGTGTGTATATTGTGAATATGTCACTTACTTGGATCATTTTGTTATGTGCTGGAAGGGAACAACAATCCTGTGTTATAAAGTAAAGCAGCTCAGAACGTGCTCTGTCTATTCTTTTATTAACAGGCTGAGGCATGATTTTGGTGGACTAGTTCTCGCCTTTATCACTATTCTTGGGACAGGTATTTTTGCAGTCGGTCTGGAGTACGGTGCACTGCTCTGAGGACAGGTTTTTCTGCGAACAGGTCCAACTCGGTGAGATGAGGCCAGTTTCTCTGTGGAGACCGGTGACCATGCATTGTTTTCTATCCTAAATCCTGAGCCCTTTGATATTAAAAAAATTGATGTTGAATGCTGATGGCATCTGGAACTCTGGAGATAATGTTGGTGGACTTGTACAAACAGAGTCCGTGTTGAGAGTGCTGTGCAAAACGGCTTCAGTTTGCCATTGATTCATCACCTGACGAATTGTCAGACGAATCGTCGATGCTTATTTGATGCTTACTCGATCCTTACTCGATGCTTCATTATTCTTTGTAACTTGTAAAAGTTAAAAAGTTGAGGAGAGTTTATGAACTATGGTTTTTAGCTTTATTTGAAAAAATAAAATAAAATGTAAAAAAATCCAAGATGGCGGACTTCCGGTTTGTAAAGAGGCGTGGTCACAATATTTTCTTTTCTTAGACATTTTCTTAGATCAGTCTGTTCAGGATCGAGGTGTGCACCCACGATTCAAGTTTGAGTGAAATCAGCCAAAGTTTGAGCTGATTAGAAGAAAAATAATAAAAAGAAGAAAAAAGGAGAAGAATATCTGATACACAAACAATGTTCTGTTTTTTTTTGCTAACAAACTATACACTTTCAGACAGCTCTGGTGTATTGTTACGTCCCTGGTCACTACGGATAAGTCACGTTGCGTCATTTCACTTCCCGCCCACTAGGAGCATCACTTTGTGATACTAATAGGCCCTTTGCCAGCCTCTGGTGCTCTGGCCCAATAAAAATTTAAATAAAATCAAAATCTTCTGGTCCTTAGCCTGGTCCCAGGGACAGCAGGAGGTGCTAAACCTCTGGATGGGACACAGTTTTAAAATGGATTCTAAAATGTGCAGGAAGCCAGAGCAGGGATTTAAGAAGCTGAGTGTATGAAGTTTGGTTCTT
This sequence comes from Scartelaos histophorus, assembly GCA_000787155.1. Lineage (NCBI taxonomy): Eukaryota > Metazoa > Chordata > Actinopteri > Gobiiformes > Gobiidae > Scartelaos > Scartelaos histophorus. The sequence continues at coordinate 4,390 of KN504149.1, read as the reverse complement.
TCTCGTTGAAAAGACGAGCTGCTGCAGTCTGGACTCTGTAGGCTGAGCTGGGCCTGGACAGTGCAGCACACAAAGACTTACAGTAATCGAGTGGCGAGGTCACAAATGCATGAACGGCCTTTTCAAAGTGCACATATGGAATGTACAGTTTGATTTTGTTTAAACCCTTAACTGATAAAAAAGAAATTACTTGCTTTCAAATTTAAAATTACAATCAGTGCTGATCAATATTGACGTCAGCTGAAAAGTATCAATACGACTGATGGATTTCACAGATATAAGACCACAGGGAGAATGTCCTAAAATCACATTGTATTGTCCAATTCCATTTTTATCATTGCGGTATCGAGTCTACTCCTCAGTATTGAAATTGAGTTTGAAATGTTTGTATTGTAACACCACTGGGACTAAACCAAGACTAAATCAGGACTAAACCAGGACTTTTTGAGCTCAGAATATTTACCGTCTCTAATCACACAGTTGAATCAGTACAAGGTTCAGTGTGACTTTAGGGGTTTTAAATGGCTCCGGCTGTTGTTCTCCTCTCCTCTGCTTTTTCTTGTCGTCTGTTCTGGAGAGGCCGGGGCGGCCCTCCCCTCCATCCATCTCTGTCATAAACATGTCACAGGAGCAGAAAAGGAGCGCTGAGCACACGTTTGGTCCTAATGAATCTCCTCCCCATGACCATCCACACACTGAAGCCCCACAAAGAGAGAGAGAGGGCAGGAGAGAGAGGGCAGGAGAGAGGAGAGAGGGGAGAGAAGAGAGAGAGAGGGGAGAGGAGAGAGAGAGAGAGAGAGAGGAGGGAGAGGAGAGGAAAGGGCAGGGGGATGAGAGAGGAGAGAGGGAGAGAGAGAGAGGGAGAGAGGAGAGAGAGAAGAGGAGAGATGGAGAGAGGAGAGGGAAACAGGGAGAGAGGAGAGAGGAGAAAAGAGAGAATGGAGAGAGAGCAATGAAGAGGGGGAGAGAAGAGGAAAAAAGAGAGGGGAAACAGGGAGAGAGGAGAGAGGGTGAGAAGAGAGTGAAGAGGAAGAAAGGAGAGGAAAAAGGGAGAGGAGGAGGGGAGAGAAAGAGAGGAGAGAGGAAAGAGGGAGAGAGGCGAGAGGGAAAGAAGAGAGAGGAAAGAGGGGGAGAGAACAAAACGTGTGAGGAGGAGAGAGGACCACTACAGTGTTACAACACAGAAGTCAGTGCAGTTGTTTCTTTTCTGAAATCGTTTTAGATGAATATTGTGATTTTAAATATGCAAATGAGAACAATCCACAGAACACACACCAGCACAATCACCCTGTTTATCACTCCTGCAGCGCTGTTATTTTTGTTTTTTGTTTGACGTTTTGAAATTGCCAGTAGAGAGTCTCTAATATCTGCTGGTGTGCTGAGGAGTGAAGCAGTTTCAATGAGGCTGTAACTTCAGAGTTTGACAAATTCACGGCTGAAATGGTCGAGATGATTCAGATGGAGGTGTATGGAATTTAAAAACACAGTGAAACCCTTTCTGTTTTACCACAGTTTTGGCCTGCACTGCTGCTGCTCTCGCACATTACTGTTGCAACACTGAAATTTCCCCAAATTTCCAAGCAGGGCATATAAAGCTGTAGCAGAGGCTCAGCTGTATGGACAGTGTCGTTCGTGGGTAAAAAATAGAGCAGTAGTTTTGCGCTGACTCCGCGTTTGGGAAATTCACCTACATTTCCTGACATTTTCACTTCCTGTTTTGTGCCTTTTACCGTCCTCAACTTCCGATTACGTCCTCTTCATTTTTAAAACTGCTGTGACAGGCGTTTCATTGTGAATAAATAATAACCGCTTTTATTTTAGTATTTATTTATTATTTGTTTTTGTTTTTTTCCCACACGCTCTGGTTCTGGACATCAATTTTTCATCAATTTTTCCCTCGAAAAGAAACAAGAATTTGTTATTTAAATAGCAAAATAAATAACTCAGAATCAGCAGGTTATTACAAACATTTGAAGACCAAAATGACAAGGCAGTTACAGAAAGAGAGACAATTTTCCAATGTAAAGTCGATGGAGCTGGAAGTGTGCCATAAACACTTCCTGTTTGGAAGTGGTGGGTTTGCTTTGTACTTTCATATTCAGTCTGTGATTACCACAAAGCAGATTGGGCCTGAACAAACTTGTAAACTTGGATTTATTTTATTTTTATTTAAAATGCTTTTGGAAATTTGCTTCGAGAAACAGTGTTGAGCATCACTGTTGAGCTTTAGGTGATTTTTTTAATTTAAATTTTGAGTCTAGCCCCTTTGAAATAACATGAAAAAACATTCTAAATTCCTGAATGAGATTATGATCCACACTAAACATTTTTCCAAATCCTCACAGAAATGTTGAGCCCACAATAGTCACTTCATCTACAGATATATTACACATTTCATCATAAATTACACTTTTTGTGAACTCTAAATACTATTTTATGGTTACATTTGGTTTTTTCCATGCTTCTTAACAGAGAAGAAAGTAAATAAGAATTGATCCTTAAACAATGTAAATTGTTGCTTATTTTTTGTCATAATGTCATAAAACCATTAGCATTTAGGTCTGCACATCAGTTCATCATTGTAAATATATGATGTTAGCTTCATTTTGCCTCCATTCCAGAATTTTGAACATTCTAATCACGTATTTGAAATGGTTTATTGTTACGTCCCTAAATCAAGTCCTCATGTTTCTTTAATTTTAAAAGTCTGTGAAAATGATGAGTTTATTTTCTTGTTTTGCTTGTGTTGATGTTCTCACATGATCTTGTGCTTCTGTGTGTGATGTGGAGCAGTGGGACAGAACTCAGCTGCTCTGGACTGAGAGAGAGAGAGAGAGAGAGGGAGAGAAAGAGGGAGAGGGAGAGAGAGAG
>KN504138.1:0-27165 GCA_000787155.1 Scartelaos histophorus | reverse complement strand
AAAAATCAAGAAAATTTACATTAAAACAAAATACTGCAGTTTGAGGTGTACTGAGTTACATTATGTGCTGTACTCACTGTGTACACTGGGTTTTGGAAGCCGCCCGCGAAGTCAAGATCAATGATTGGGTCAAAAGTCTGGGAATAAAATGAGATATGAAAGAAACTTTAACTGACAAAATGCATTATTTTAAAGGTGCATTATGTAACTTATTTGCTAAGGGGCTGCAACCTGCTTGTTTACCTGTCTGCTTGAGATATGAGAATGCAAATGTTGTTTTGTCTCGAATGTTCCACAGAAACTTATTACGCAATGTATTTAATTACACATTTTTATTGCTCAAAAATACATTGCAAAGCCTATATTTTCAATGTTAGGGGTGGTCACTCCACAGATCTGAAATGTAACTTTGCATAGTTTCATCTGCTTTAATGCCACACTGTGAAAGATTAGGGGTAAAGCAACATCATCTCCATGGAGACAAGCAGGTGGCAGACCTCTCACCAGAAAAGCCACATAGTGCCTCTAATGTTTTCTGCACTGCTTCATACTCTATTGTTTATATGTATTTGTCAGTTCTCTCTGTAATATTATTATAATAAATCGCCTACATACCACAGTCTTGGGAGCAGCATCGTTTGTTAACTCTGCACTGTTTGAGTCATTCTCAATGACAGGCTCCTAAAAATGACAATAAACTTAAGTGTTCTATATATACCACAGCAACAAATAACAAATGTTTCACTTCAGCTGATTATCAGACCGTGTTTGCTGTGTCATCTTGTGGAGGTTCACTAACAACCTGGAGCTCATCCTTGAACAACGGGTTATTTACATTTTTCTAACAAGAAATAAGACAAAAAAAAGACAAAAAAAGACTTTCAGGGAACATATATTTTACTTTATAACAACATGCTATTTTGTCTGTGTTTACACCAAAAATCTGATCAGTATCTGATTTCTGGAGTAATCAAATTGTTGAAATGCCACATAAACATCTGATGGGTAGATATAAGGCAGAGTGGATAATCTGATTTCTTTATGAGTCATTATTAAATTCATTGTACTTGTTTGTATTGTACTTGTACTGCCTTCCAAATAAAACAGTTAGTCTTAAAATCTAGTTAATTAATTATGGTATTTAGATTGTTACTGGCCATGTAAATGTATCCAGTGTTAACTGTTGTTATTTTCTATATAAGATAAACAGGATATGGAAAAAGAGCACTAACCTGGACTGAACCATTTTGCCTTGTTGGAGCCAGAGTTTCTGGCCTTGCACCTGAAGAATAATTCTCTGACTCTGCTTCGTAGGCCGGGTTTTCAAAGCTCTTGTCCTCTGGCAGCAGACTGGGTACAGCCACCTGTGTTCAGTTTTATGTTGAAATAGATTTTTGGTAGATTTTAGACATATATTCAGCACAAGGCTGCATTGTTTTTGTACAGACCGCTTCGTCAGGATCCACACTTGTGCTATTCATTTCTGTCTTCAAGTTTTTAGAAGATGGGTCCTTTCTGAAATCATAGTTATATAAATAGTATACAGTGTTGTTTGCAACAAATAAGTTGCAGTCATCTAGTACTATTTTGTACTATTATAAGTATTATAGTACTATTAAGTACTATTATAAAATAACTACTATTCAAGTAGTTATTTTATGTATAGCCTGTATAACCTTTTTAAGAGTTAGATCCACATATTTGTAATAATAATTTTGTGGGTTCAAGTCCATTCACCTGACAACAGTGATGTCAGGGAGCCGGAGGAGTCTTACCTTAAGCGTGACACAGAGGGCACTGAAGGCATGCTGGGAAGACTGGTGCGTAACGTTCCTATGAGGCCAGGCTTCTTGCGTGCAGTGTACACAATACCAAGAAGAATCGCAATTAACAGCACTGTGACCCCAATGGCTATTCCAGCTGAAAAAGAGTCAGGAAATACAAATCAAATGAAATCACAATACTATAACATTTTTGTTTCAATTGCAAATTTTGTATGAAAATCTATACCAGATGAAGCCAAAAGACCAGATTTGCTCTTCTCACAAAAGTCCCCATACCATGTTGGAGGGCATCTGTGAAACACAATGTATGTAATGCAAATGTATTATTATCCATAAGTATAATATGAATTAGATTTCACTATGCTGAAGTGTGAATAATATTTTTTTTTCGCACATGCAAAGGGCTTTGTTGTCATCAAAGTAACATGATCCGCCATTTTGACACTGGCAGGGTGGGGGCATAGTGGGAGGTGGTTCAAACCCTGAAAATAAAATGAAGATAAGAACAATAGTGACAAGCTAACTGCAACATTGTGGGACAGTTTTGATCCTTTTGATATTACCAGCGTCACATTTGGTTGTGCTGCCTGGGACAAAGCTTGTGCCTTCGGGGCAGGCGCAGGTGTAGCCTCCAGGACGCAGCAAACACAAGTGGCTGCAAGTCCCTTTACACGGGTTCTTCACTGCACACACACAGATTAAGCTACAATTTTTCCAATTCATAATATGATTACCATTAGATTTTGGACTTAAATGTGTTTTTAGGTTTCAGTTCAAAGTGCACATTGCAGACTTATCCAGGAGTTTACACCTTTGAGAGAAAAATTCTCAACTAATGTAAAGAATATTGTGCAATTAATCAAATTGTAATTAAATGGACAATGATATGCAACAGAGAAGTCTAGCAAACCCTGTCAGTAAAAGCATGCGATTTGGAGAAGAGTTAGTAAAAACTATTTAGACAGTACATTTGTTTTAATCATTTAAAGTCTTTATATTAATATTGAGAGACACTTTTATTTGTTTTTCCCATATATTTCAGCACATGTTTACTGAGCTTTAAACTACAAGACTGACAGCTTAAAATACCCATGCAGACAGGATATTTTGTTATTTGCTAAAGAAATAATACCACATAAAAATTACAGCTTTTGCGATTTGTGAACATTTAAATGGAGATTTGGATTTTGCAGTCTTAGCTACAAACACTCACATCGTACACACTTTTAACCTTTAGTTAACCTGAACCAACATGGAACTGAGCCTTTTTATATCAGAATACCCCACCAACACCACCACTCTTCATTACAAGGACTTTGTTATAACTAAATGACCTTGTCTGTGTAACTTACTGTTGATGGAGTTGTATCTTTGCATCTGATACAGGGACACTTGTGTGAGCCAGGGCCCCGCGGTCAGGAGCTTGGTCTTGAGTCCGCGCCCAAACTTGTCCTGTCTGTAGACCTCGCCCTTCTCCTGTGTGCTCCAGTAAATATTGTCCTCAAACACATTCACACTAAGAGGGTTTTGAACACCTAAAAATAACACACATTTATAACGGTTAAACTTCATAAACTATTAAAGGAGCACTATGAAACTTTTCTGGTGGAGGGTCTGCTTGCTCGTCTCCATGGTGACGTCGTTGTATGGCATGTAAATCATAGTATTCATTTCTTTATTGGTGTTAACGCTGCTCAAAAATATAATGAATCTCCGTGAAGATATGAGTTGGATACCATACAGTGGAACATAAAGCAATAACATGGAGACAAGAAGGTGGTGCACACTCTATTTAGTGCACCTTTAAAGTGGTTTTTTTTTAATTATTATTCTTTTATTATTCTTCTTACCAATATAAACAGCAGTTCTGCGGCCTTCTCCAGAGGGCAGCACGGACTCGATGCGGTTTTCCTTGGAGTCCGACCAGTAGATGCGGTCATTGTTGGCGTAGTCTATAGACAAACCCGTGGGCCACCCCAGCTGCTCTCCTACAAGAACCTTTCTCTGCTGACCATCCAGCCATGAGCACTCGATTTTAGGCTCATTACCACGATCAGCCCAGTACAACATCCTGTCCACATGATACAAACAAACAGACTCTTTTTAAAGGTGCATGGTGTAACTTTTCAGGTGCAGATGTTATTGCTTTGTCTGGAAAGTTTCACATTATGATATTTTTAAGCATTTCCTTTATGTAGACCAAACCAGACCAAGTTACAGGTCAGATCTTTGGAGAGGCGATCCAGCTCACAGTCATGATACCTGTTTTTCTGGGTATTTTTGAACTATAAAAAATAAATGTAAGGTAGAGCTGTTTAATGTCTAGAGCGATTTAATACTTTGGAACATTCCAGGCAGAGTAATAGTATATTAATTAGTGCACCTTTAAAGTTGTCCATGTAATGTCTCAGTCATCCAGGTCTCAGTCTCAGTCATCCAGTCGTCCATAAAACAGGACACTAAATTCTGTCAACTGTTGTAAGTTTTTTACCAGGTGACAGAATTCCACTTTTGCTTTCTTTAATTCCAGGAGAATCTTTGTTAGTCTTTTTGTCTCACCCAAGTCGAGGGTTAACTGCCACAGCCGATGGATACCCCAGGTCGGTCTTCACCAGATGTTTTCGGTATCTTCCATCCAACATGGCCACCTCTAATCTTTTGATTCTGGAGTCTGCCCAGTACAGGTTTCTGTTGGCACAGCGGGCAAATGCAATTTCAAAATGTAGAAAAACATATAAAGAAACTATATTACACTACTTTGGACATTATAGTCTGACCTGGATTTTTAAAAAACATACTTCCAGAAATTAGATGCAATGAAGTTAGCATAGAGAATTGAAGAAAGTTAAATCAAGTTAAATATAATGGCAGCTAACATTACAATTTCTAAGGTGTATAGTGCAATTTGAGCTCTAAAGTAATCAGAAACACACTTCATGGATTACAACCTTCCAGGCTATTTCAGACCACCTTAAAAACTGAAACTCCATGATAAAAAAATGACATGTTTAAAATGAACATAAAAACACTGCAGCAAACACAAAATGTCCTCCGACCTGCCGACCCAGTCCACAGCGATGCCGTCCGGTGATGTGATGTAACTGATGTCCAGGGTAACAGCAGCACCAATGTTATTGCTGCCATCATCTACAGAGGGGATGTACGCTCTCTTTATAGCCCCTGAGACTGCATCTTTACTAGCAACAGTGAAGTACACCATACCTGAAACACACAGATTCAGTTACCACTATTGTAAGAAAAGGTGTTTGAAATGTCAGCTCGAGTCCTACTATATCCAGTGTTGTTGTGGTCGTAGTCATAGTCCACAGCCATGATGCGCTCCTCCTCCTGCAGAAAGTCGTGATAGGTCTGAGTTTGCAGGTTAAACCTCCGGATGCGGATGTTTTCAGGTAGAAGCAGCAAGGGACTGGGGCCTAAAAAACATGGGAATCACATTTATTGTTGTTGCCTTGACAATGATAAAGCTTGCTGAAAGGTTTTCTCACCCTCTGCCTCACACTTGTCTCCATTGCCCACTTTTCTGTATCCAGCGGCACATTCACAGTCATAGCCGCCTTTTGTGTTTTTACAGATCTGAGGGCAAATGTCGAATTGCTCACACTCGTTTATGTCTACAAAAACACAAATAGAAAATATAGTTTATTACAATAATTCTATGAAAATAATTTAACTACTTCTTAAAGCAGAACTACAAAACAGCAACTCTTTTGTTTGCCTTTTATAAGTCTGTATAATCACATACAAAAACCATATAACATAGTCAAAAAGTAAAGGGTCGATGTCTGCCATTTTTGCAAGAATGATTTTCTTCCCGGGACAGCAGACACAGAGAAACCCACAGATCCCATCACAGGGACTTACAAAGACTGCAAAAATAAGGTAAAAATAGTTCTGCTTTAACATTAGTAATGACGCCATGTACCGATGCAGGTCAAAGTGTTATCTGGGTCCACTTTGTATCCAGCACGACAGGAGCAGATGAAACCCGTCCCGTTCAGGTTGATGCAGTCCTGTTGACAGACCTTCTCCTCACAGGTACGATCTGAGCCAAAGTCTAAAGCCACAAACAAAGACACGTGTATCACTAGTATCTTAAAAATATCTTTATGTTTTTGTGATGTCATTTGCTACTTACTGCAGCCTATTTCATCTGTAAGATCCCCACAGTTGTCATTGTGGTCACACACATAGGGCAGAGCCACACAGTGTCCATTGGAGCATTTGAATTGGTCCAGGGTGCAGGGGGGCAACGTGGGCTCACGACCTAAAACAAAAAGCCAGTTAGTTAAAAAGTAGTATGTCATGTATGTAATGAGCATAAATTACTGTCCATTTTGTGCATCACTGCTCTGTGGACAACTCCCTCCCCAACACTACAAATAAATGGCTCAGCGAACAGTCTTATATAAATGTATCAAACTCTCTCAAACAGTGATTTCATTTAGAGTAATCTGATTCCCCTTTTTCTCTGTTTGATGTTCATAAGGAATTAGAACTGTAAGAACAATTCCCAGACATACAAGATTAGATGATTATTGATCCATTCACTCAACATGAACATACAGTCACAATTCAGTGTGTAGTGACCCCTAATGGTAATAAGGTGAAGTAACAGAACAAAATGGTTTAAAATGCAGTAGTGTGATAGGCCTAGTACACTGGGTTTAATGTTAAGGCCCTTGTCTTTGATTTACTATCGCGCTATAGGTGCATATGATCAACCTGAGTTCTATTTTTAATTCTCTCTGATAAACTGAACATATCCACGTGCTTAACCCTTTATGACTCAGTGAATATGGATCATGTGTTTGTGTTCATACAAAGCTCTTCTTTCTCATCACTGCCATCTCCACAGTCGTCCTCCTGGTTGCAGAGCAGTCCAGAGTAGACGCAGTAACCATTTGCACAACGGAACTTGACTGGCATCTCACAAGTTATGTTCACTAAAGGACAATAATGAATGCATTTATTTAAAACATTAAAATATACTGAAATGAAGTTACTGATGGAGTATCATAAATAACATACGACATAATAGTAGCTGTTCATCGGAGCGGTCTCCACAGTCGTCGGTGCCGTCACACACAAAGCTCTGGCTGATGCACAGATGGTTGGTGCATTCAAACTGCTGCGGTGGACACCAGCGGCCTCCTGGGTAACGAGTGGCTACATGGGCAGACATCAAGACGCATTCAGTACATGTGAACATACCTTGTGATTTGTCATTATACAACAACAATATTTTACCAAACGTCTTAATTATTAAGCAATACATCAGTCTCAAAAGAATCAGAATAATTTCTACATACTCATGGGTTTCAGCTTACTGTTATAGACAACATTATGAGGAGTCAGTATTCACTAAATATTTTGTGTTCAATTGTTGCAATTGCAACAGTCCCAATTTTTCATAATTTTAAAACCCATGGATATGCAATATGTATTTTGTATATATTTGTAAGAAATATATTAAAAAACATATAAATAATCTCCTAGTACTAATATTAAATTGAATTAAACTGCAGGTTGCCAGTTTCATGCCCTTCACAGACTCTGTTCTGATACATTATGCAATGACTATGATTATTATACATGATACAAAAGAGATCACAGTTGGTTTATTTATGTTTTTATTGGTTGCTAGAGTATGATATAGCACTGTGGTTGCTTGGAAAAAAGATTATGTCATAGGTGTTATGGGGATTATCTAAGGAATATTATAAGGTAAAGTTTTTCTTCAGTGGTGGGCAGACAGCACTAAGGGCAGCTGTGCTGTTGCCAGATCCTGAATGACAAACTTACGGCAGCTGGTCTCATCAGTCAGATCTTTACAGTCTGCACGGCCGTCACAGTGAAGAGACTCAGGGATGCAGTGACCGGAGTCGCACTGGAATGAGCCTGGGCGACACGTGTACAGCTCTGGACATGATGCAAAGGAAGGGTTTGTTTATTTTATGTTTAACATATATTTAAAATATATGAGTTTGGGTATGTAGGCCGATATACCACAGTCCCGCTCATCCGAGTTGTCCCCGCAGTCATTGTCATGATCACACACCCATTTCCCAGGAATGCACTGTCCACTGTCACACTTGTATTCACTTTCTGAACAACTCCTGGGTTCTAAGAGTGATAAAAATGTGTCAACATTTTGTGGACACACATAACACTGGCACGACAATTAAATTCATACGGCAGTTTCTTTCATCTGATCCATCTCCACAGTCGTCATTTCCATCACATTTCCAGCGAATGGGAACACAGCGATGGTTATCACAGCGGAAGTCTCCCACAGGGTCACAGGTCACAGCCTCTATTAAGTCAGTCAAGTCATTTACATTACATTTTCATCCACTAAAACAGATCCCAAACACAGAGAGGGGCTTTTGCAAAACTGTCCAATTACTTAAAGTGTCACTATGTAACTTTTCTCTATGGAGATACATACATTTTATGTATGTAACTATGAAATATAATAGTCAAAGGAACTTTTAATTTCTATGTTTTTCAGTGCAATAAAAAATATCCCAAATAAAATAACACACAAACATGCTATTTTGTTTGCTAATCTATTTTTTGGCTAAAAGGTAATGTGATAGGGTTTTAATTGTTAATAAATTCCCCTTAGGACAATAAAATGTACCGCATCCTTGCTCGTCACTGTTGTCCAAGCAGTCATTGGTGCCATCACAGCGCGCCCACATGGGGACACAGCGGTAATTTGTCTTACAGGAGAATTCTGTTTCATCACATTTGTAGTCGGGACCCACTGCAGAAAAAGATGCATGTTAAATCAGTTCACCATTCATATTGCAACACCTCTAAATCTGATTGGAATGTTCCACGGTATGGTACTAAACCCTCACTCACTGCAGGTCTCGAAGGGCTCATCAGATCCATCTCCACAGTCATCCTGGGCGTCGCACACGTAGCTCTGGGGCACACACAGGCCATTGGCACAGTGGAACTGTCCTGGTTTACATGTGCGCTGAGAGCAAGTGTCTGGGTCCTCATCGCTGCCGTCTGCACAGTCCTTCAGCCCGTCACAATGCCAAGCCTCAGGGATGCAGAGCTTGTTTTTACACTGGAATTGGTTATCCTGGCACCTGTGGTCACCTGTCCAGATAAAAATAATAACTAATCTTTTAATCCATAGTCTTATCAAAGTGAAATTTCGGTTATCAAAAGTACTGGAAATTAGATATGAATCAGTACTAGTAATACAATAATATTTAACACAGAAATAAAACAACATTTCATTGTCTAAAATGGTATTATTATGGTAATGAAATCACTATAGAGTATTGAGCCTATTCCATAATATAGTTTAATTTTATTATCATGAGAACACTAGTGCAGTTCTTGTCGTACTGCAGAGAGCGGCATCCTCATCTGAGTTGTCCGGACAGTTTCCATGGCCGTCGCAGATGAAGCCGGGGTGGGTGCAGTTTCCATCCTGACACTGGAACTGGCCAATGGGACAGTATCGAGGGGGGCAGGTCTGTGGTTCATCTGAGCCATCGCCACAGTCCGACTGACCATCACACTTCCACCAGATTGGTACACACCTGAAAATAGAAGCACAAAAATCACAAAGGTTAAGTAAGTTAAGTTTATCTCTATGCTGGAGATTTAAGGTTGATAACTGTGAGCAGCCTGTCGAACCCTCATCACATCATATCTCAGAAGCTAAACAAGGCTGGGACTGGTTGCTGGGACTGGTTAGTACTTGGATAAGAGATCGCGGGTATAAAAGTGGTGTGGGCACGAGTATTGGTGGTCCAAAGGGCCAATGGTGCAGACAGTTTGCTCCAGGGCAGCTGTGGCAATAATAGTAGCTTACCACCACTGAGTGTGGAATTAACAATTAACTGTACAGTGCTTTTGGTGTCTTGAAAGGTGAAATATAAATGCAATGATTAATCAATTAAAAAGTGCAAATATCTACTTGGTAAATTGGGCAACTGATCTATCTCTAGTTGGGAGTGTACTTTGCCAGATGCTTGACCTTTTATAAATAATTACTAATTATCTGGTGACCATAGCAGCTCAGCAGAGCAGTAAGTCCAGTCCCACACAGGAGTGTCAGCCGTACTGGGTTCAGTCTAAGCGTGACATAAGGCAAGGGAGCTCAGCCTATGGTTCTGTACTTTAGTTGTATAATAAAATATTTGTGCTTGCTCAGTGTTTTCATGGCTTAATCAAAGACATACTTCTCATTGTCCCCACATCTGAATTGCGTACTGGAGCAGTCCGCAACACACTGGATTTTGAAGCCCACCATTAGACCAATGAAGTGATCGGGACATTCACAAGTAGCTCCTTGTCCTCCAGGTTTGATCAGACAAAGGTGACTACAGGTCAAATGATGGGAAGTGCATGGATTTTCACCTGAGAAGAACAACAACAACAAAAAATAAGTTACAGAAAATATAACATGAAATTTTGAGGTATTGGTCTTACTTCTGGGTTGTCTGTATGGATGGTAAACGTGGATATCGTAAGGTCGGTGTGTGTTGTTGTTCATTACTGCTCGCTCGGCTCCTGTGTACTTATGGGCCTTCTCCACAGTGTGCGTGTTCCAGTCAGTCCAGTAAACCCAGTCCTCAAACAGGGAGATTGCAAACACATGTGGGAGGGCTCCAGCTATGACCCGATGGCGGTTCTTACCATCCATGTCTGCAAAGCTACACACAAGTAAGGTTAAATTAAAAAATCTTAACCAGGGAATTTGACTTATTAGCTTATGAGAAAATGTACTCACTCCAGATAACTTAGATGAGCATCAGCGAAGAATATCTTGTTGGTGGTGTAGTCGATAGTTAAAGCATTGGGCCACTCCAGCTTTGTTGTGATGATGGCACTGATGTTGCTTCCATCCATACCCGCTCTGCCAATGAACGGTGTGTCTGCCCAATCTGTCCAATACAGCCATCTGAAAACAAGAAGATCCCCAAAGATTAAACCACCTAAATAGTCTCGTCATGTCAGCTGTTTTGTGTGTCAGGGCGATATACCCCTGTTTAGGGTTGACAGCAACAGCTCGAGGTCGAGTGATAATAAAGGTGTTGTTTCCATCTTGGAAATGTCCAGTGATGAGTTTCTTCTTGTAGCGTCCATCTAGCTCCATCACATGAAGGGAGCCGTAGAAACTGTCTGACCAGTACAGCTTTCTGCAAGAGGATAGGAGCTTGTTAACTTGTTGGCTTGTTAAGTGCTGTTTCAAGTTGTTGTTCATTCAAGTTCAAGAATCTATATTTGTCACTAAGGAAACCTGTGAACTACAAAGACTATTGCACTATGGAACTTTTTTGCTTGAGGGCCTGCAACTTTTTTGTCTCCATTGAAATGTAATATAACTTTATTTTTTTTAAGTAGGGCATTAAACATGTCTTGCATTTATTCAATGATGGTGTTCTGATTGCTCCAAAATGCCTTCAAAAACACGCAAGCCATGGCGGACCCTCCAACAGAAAAGTGACATAAGTTTAAGATTCATCTACAGAAGTGTGTTTAAAAGTACTACTGCTATGTCAAAACACATATATATACACACGTACCTGCCAACCCAATCCACAGCAATGCCCTCTGCTCCAACCACATGGGTGTTTGCCAAGGTCTCTCTACCGGTCCCATCCAGACGTATTCTCTCCATTTTCCCAACTCCAATATCTAACCAGTAGAGCCTCTTCTCTACGTAGTCAAAGTCCAAAGCAACAACATTCGACAGCCCCTGCAGTACAATACTCAGCTGTGACCCATCGGTGGTCAGGTTGCGGATGTAGTAGCGATTACTATAGAGCAGGTATGGGTTGATGCCACTGTTTTGGCGACAGGTGCGGCCGTCTGGTTCTCTGATGTAGCCGGGGGCACACCTACAGAAGAAGGAACCTGCGGTGTTGTCACAGAGTTGGCTGCACACGGCCGGCGTGCTCTCACACTCGTTTATGTCCTCACAGGCTTTTCCATCAGGCATCAGTCTGTAGCCCGGGTTGCAAGAGCAGTAGTAACCAGTTAGAGTGTCTGTGCAGAGCTGAGCACATTTATGGACAGATGGGTTGAGGCACTCGTTGATTCCTGGACAATGAAATACAATATTTAGATTTTTTTTTTTTTTTTTTTAAGTCAAGAAGACTCAAGTGTTCAAAAATATTTACAGTAAGACTATTCATTTGATTAATTTCTGATTGATTAATTTAGAGTAAAAACAGTTGCAATAGGCCGACAGAAAAAAACAATAACAATTAAAGCCTCTTGCAGAGATGATGGACCTCGCACCGGCGTGCATGTCCCTCTCATGCCCCCGTCATGCTAGTGTCCCTTCCTGACAGCTGCCCACGCCCACAGATCCTTCATCAGAAAATCTATACAGTGCACCTTTAAATCATTTTTAAAGACTCTCCCTGCTGGCCAACCCTGGAAAATGTTCCATGTCTGCAACAGAATTTTTTGCTCATAGTCATGCATAGAATTATATCATATGTGTATTATACTCAGGTCAAAATCACGCATTAGTGATAAAAATGTCAGCACAATCAGACTAAGCATGTGTGTGTAAGATTTTGGAGTGGTGAAAAATGTGATTTCTTACTGAGAAAAAAAAGTAAAGAACAAAAGCAATTATCATAAAAGAAAATTTGTAAGATAAAAAAAAATAGATAAAAGCTGACAAAGAGAATCCAAAGTAAATATCTCACCACAGCCTTTCTCATCACTGCTGTCTGAACAGTCCTTCTGTCCATTGCACACCTTGTGGACATCGATACACTCTCCTGATTTGCAAAGATATTGGTTGGGGGCACAGGTGGGTTGAGGGGTCACACACAAACTCTCGTCCTCATCAGAGCCGTCCAGGCAGTCTACCTCCCCATCACAGATATAAGTGCTCCAAATGCACGCTCCGTTTTTGCAGGTGAAGTGGTTTGAGGAGCAGGTGTCGTAGGTGCAGCCAACCTCATCACTGCCGTCACCACAGTCATTTACACGGTCACAGCTGGAGGACAGGAGTAATGTCAGACCTTTTACAATACTACTACATCATGGAACCCACTTGTACGTCTGCTCTGGTTATGGAAGTCAAATTTCCATACATTTTCCCATAGACTTTTTGGGAAATTCAAATATTAAGAGTTTGATGGCTCAACAGAGGCTAACCAGCTACGTGGTATTTAATATCCATAGTGCAGTTGTTAGAAGTCCAAAAAGAATGTTTAAAAAGCATGATTCCGTTAAATGTTTTAATAACTTTGCAGTTCATAAAGTTTCAGAAACAGACTGTAAAATTGTAGGTCTTATGGTCATTACTTACAACATACCTAATGAGGTGTGAGTAAACTTTCAATATTATAAGTTTATAGAAAAATGAATGTAAATTTGACCTTTGGTACCAGGGGGTGGGCGGTCACTTTTGAGCTCCATATAAGCTTGTACTTACTGAAAAGGCAGGAAGATGCAGCGTCCATTAGAACAGGCAAACTCATTCATGTGACAAGTTCTGTTCGGACAGTTCTGGAGCTCATCTGCCGCGTTGGCACAGTCTTTTTCTCCATCACAAACGTAAGCAAAAGGAATGCAGCGCGGGTGGCCAGGATACCAGGTGGGACAGGTAAACTGGTCTGAACTGCATGTGCGCTGACCTAAAGGGGACAACAAGAGAATTATCTGTAGGTTTTACAAATGATAGAAGCTGCTACAAAAAACACTATAACATACCACATTGTAATTCTGGAGCCTCATCACTGCTGTCTCCACAATCGTAGTTGCCATCACAGACCATGGACTGAGGGATGCAGTTTCCATTAGTACAGGTGAACTGGCTTGGACCACATGTTCTGATTATATCCTCTAAGCAATAACAAAAGACAAACAAAAGATGAGGAATAAAAAATAAAATCACATCTATTCATTTTGTTAAGCTGTATTGCAGTGATTAAACCAGTGATTTCACAGTTTTTTTTTAAATGTTCTGAACCTTATTTTATTTAAGAACTACTACAAAGTAAATGTGCGTTACTTACGACAGGATGGAGGTTCATCTGTCCCATCATTGCAGTCTTTAAACCGATCACAAACCCAAGCCTGAGGAATGCATTTTCCTCCATCACAGCGGAACTGGGTAGGAGAGCATGTTCGACCTGCTGTTTAAACAAAATCACATGTTGTGTAATGATAATCATGTCTCTAAAATAAAACTAGATGTAAAATGGCAAAATAGCAAGAACTTACCACAGAAAAGTGGATTCTCATCGCTGTTATCTCCACAGTTGTTGTTGCCATCACACAAAAGATCAGGGTAAATGCAGATATTGGTATGGTCACATTTAATCTGACCAGCAGGGCATGTTCTGTCAGCTAAAAAAAAAAAAAAACAACACAGAATTTAAAATCTGGTAATATGTGGACATAAGTGCCAATTCAAGTAAAGTTAATAAAATCTCACGGCAGTTGATTTCATCTGAGGTGGCGTTGTCTCTGCAGTCGTTGTGTCCATCACAGACCAGACCTGAGCTGATGCATCGTCCGTTGGCGCAGGTGAACTCGGTGGCAGGGTTACAGGTGGGGAAAGGGCACCCTCTCTCGTCACTGTTGTCGCCACAGTCATTTGTGTAGTCGCACGTGTAGCTGAGCGGCACACAGCGTCCATTGTCACATGTGAAGTCCATTGGTGAACATGTATGGAAGGCTGCAGGAAAATTAAAGGTCCTGTATTATACAAATGTTATAATGTTGTTATCTCGTCAAAAAATAACCAGAGTTGTGTTTTGTTTCAGTCACATGTTTGAGTAACTATACTAGTAATATTAGTAATTATTAGTCTGATACACCCCCAAAGCTCAATGCTCTGTTTCACCTTGTGATGTCATGAACAGGTAGTTTTCAAGTAAACAGCTATTTTTTACCTTTAATTAAATAGAGATTGGCTATCCCAGGGCTGAAATCCAAATGACTGTAATAAGGTAATGTGCATGGGGTTTAAAAACACAGTGGAGAAATTCCTGTATTACTGCATGACATCACAATGTGAAGTGTTTTCTATTTGAGAGAACTAAATATCCAGGGTTTGTGTGATGAACATCTGTGAATGCAACAAAACACTACTTCAGGTATGTTTGTAATGAGGAAATATTATAAAATAGATGAGGAAAATAGTGTAATATGGGCCCTTTAAAAATTGAGTAATCAGTTTTTTTTTATTGTCTCTACTATGAACGTAACAAGATGTAAGCTTTTTAATGTTTCTGACTTAAAAAAAAATAAAAGACATTAAGTATTGTCAATAATGTGTTGACTGGCCAGTAGAGACAGAAGAAAGGAGTTCTACTATGGCTTTTGCAGTTATATTAAAGCATTTCTTTTGCTTGAATAAATGTAGCTTTTTTCAATAAATAAATAACAGCAGACTAATGCTATCAATACATTATAATAGTAGTGACGGCTTTAGATGTTCTTCCTCACCGCACACTCTCTCCAGCTCATCAGAGTTATCATCGCAGTCCTTGTAGCCGTCACATTTCCAGCGCATAGAGATGCAGTGCCCGCTCAGACAAGTGAACTGTTCTGCAGGACAACGCGCCCCAGTGTCTTTAATGCAGTCTTTACCGTTATTGGCTAAGTACCATTTTCCCTCATGTGGACACTGGCACTCAGGACCTGATGGACCTGAGAAATAAATCAAAAGTGACATAATTTATTTCTATAATTATTGTTAAAAAGAATGTGTTCCTATTCAACTCTTACCTGACACACATATGTGACTACAGCCCCCATTAAACTGCATGCAGGAGTTGTTACAGCTCTCCTGTTTCGAGGGGGAATACACATGGATATCATTTGGCCTGTACTGTAGCTCTTGGGCGAGAATTGCAAAGTCTGAGCCATCCTCCTTTCCAGCCCTAAACACTCCTCTTTGGATCCAATCTGTCCAGAAAATGTCTTGCTTATAGACGGTCAATGAGAAAGGGTACTGGACTCCCAACAGGATCACCTGTCGATTTGCACCTGTCAAAGTGGACCGTTCAATCTTGTCCCTGTGCAAAGCAATAGAAAAGTTCAGGTTACTCCTTCATTTGAAATGGACAAGCTTAGGATTAACAACTAATGACTTTTTTGTGTTGTCAACTTGTCAGCAAAAGTGTCTGTAAAGTCAAGTTATCATCACAATTATCAAAAGATGATTCCTTTGATAGTTGACTTGTCACAATTACTCAGCTCTACTTATGACAACCACATACAGTGTGGCATCAGCCCAGTAGAGCATCCTCTCCTCATAATCAATAGACAGTCCATTGGGGGTTGTGAGACTTGTGTTGATAATTGGAGTCCGGAAATTTCCAGCAAGAGTGGCCCTCTCAATCTGGGCAGGGTACCCCCAGTCAGTCCAGTACATATATCTATGGAGATAAAAGATAAATAAATGGATTTTCAACGTTATAAGTAATTACATGCCTTTCTATAATCTGTGACAACTATACCCATAGCACGGATCTACAATGATGCCTCTAGGACGATTTCCATGAGCTATAACTGAGTAGTTCTTTCCATCGAACCCCATAGACAAAATATAGCGTCTGTAATAATCAGTGACATAGAGGCGCTTGTGGATCCAGTCATAGGCTATGCCCTCTGGATCATCCAAGTCTGGAATTGACAAGGGAAAATATAAAGAATAAGACCTTGGTGAATCATGATGGAAAAATATCACAGAGGACAAAATAGTGAAACATTTCTATGTCATTGACACAATAACTCTCAAAACTCTCTCTAGTAAACCCTTTTCTGTGGCCAAATCTCCTTGTCAAAGCCTGATCTTATCAGATCTGAATGGATGGGAGACCGCTGGCAAAATTAGGTGCCACAGTGTGGCGCCTGTGGTAAAAAACTGGCATCAGGGAAGACGCTTCACATTGTCGAGTATGTGATGGTTGGAGGGACCGATTGTCAGCCTTGCTTCTGTCTGTTCCAGGGCCACTGTGGCTACAATAGTATCTTACCATCACCGGGTATGGAATAAATGAATAATGCACCAAATTGTAAAGTGACTTTGAGTGACTAATGCATTATTATTTTATTATTATTTATAAATCTATATCATTAAAAACATGAGGCACAGTAAATACATGGCAAAATTAAACATTTTGTATTTATTTTGTATCTGTGAGTCATAAATGTTAATTATCTTATTGTACTAATAAAAGGAAAAAAATCCTCAAGAAAACATACACATGGTAAATACTGGCACCCCAAATGTATATTAATTTACTAAAGTTAAATTATACAATAATTTACATGAATTGTCACTGACCTGATGCTAAAATCACAGGTGGACCACTGATGGATGTGGTTGTGATGTAGCCAACTCTGCTCCGGCCATAACCTATGTACTGTGTGAAGAACACGCGCTTTTCTTTGGCGTCAAAATCTGTTCCCATGATTTGGTTCCCCAAAGTCACAGTTGGAAAAGGGGTGCTGTGGTCCTGGGGGTCTAACCTGAGACTATTGACACTAACATCAGTTGTGAAGATTAAAAATTCATCCAGACCATAGCCACAAGTGACTCCATTGCTAAGAAGAGATCCGTGAGCACAGCCACACTTTGGTTTTTCCTGGCCGGGCAGAGCAAAGCAGAACTGTTGGCAGCGTCCATTATCTTCTAGACACGGGTTAAATCCGACCTGGTGAGCTGCTATGGGTTGGACATGAACATCAAAGATAGCCACATCCATTAGGCCAGCAAGACTGTCTCTTATTACCTGTTTAATGGGAATAAAATATTACAATATTAGAGAAGAGTTTAAGCAAAATAGTTAAACTGTAATCATAGCTTCTAATTAAAGGCACTATAACAGATTTTTCTTCAAGCATTTAAGCAAAATTGCTGTTGTTCCTGTACAGATACATTGCATAAGCAGCTCTTGATGTCAATGTAATTATGTAATTATAAAGCATTTAATTATCATCAGGGTGAATAATAAGGATACTTGAATTATAACTTTGGACCACTGCAAACTATTTAAAACAAACTAGTAAACTGTTTTTTGTGTTGTTGTTGTTTTTTTTTTATTTATTTTTTTTATAAAGTATAAAGTAATTAATAAAGTAAAAAAAAAATCAGGTACAGTGCCTACTATTAAAATGTTTAATTGTACAATATTGCTACAAAACATATGCATTTTAGGGTTCTGTTACACCTTGATAACTGTGTTACTTTTAATTTTGTATTAATTTTATTTAAATCAACTAGTTATACTTTGCCAACCTGTATTAAGTGACACCTCCTTAAATATAACATTTATATCATATACACTTTCTTTCTAATAAATTCTTACCTCTGGCTGGTCAGCATTGCCTGGATCTTTACTGGCTTGGAATAGTTTGCCCAACTTTCTGTCTACCCACAGCATATTATTTCCGAAAATGGACACTGCTGTTGGGGCAGGAAGGCGGCTCCCATATCTAATAATCTGCCTCTGAGTGCCATCTGCAGCCATACGAGAAATCATATCAAGAACGTCATCTGTCCAGTACAGGAAGTCGTTGGTGTAATCCACAGTTAACCCTCGCGGTGACCCTAAGCTCTCCGTGGCCAGAACTGTTCGGTTGGTGCCATCCAGAAAAGAACGCTCTATTTTGGGGGTTTGTCCCGCATCTGTCCAGAAGAGGTAGCGAAGCTTAGGGCTCACGGCCAGATCAGCGGGCTGGTCCTGGGATGACTTGAGAAGGATCATTCGAAAACTGGTGTTTATGGCCAAGACTTCCAGCAGAGTCTCACTTGTAAAGGCATTGGTGAAGTACAAATTGCCTATAGATACAGAAGATATAACGCTTTAAATAAAATGACTGAACAGACCTGTAAAAACCCTCCTCTAACACACTTGATTATATATGTGATCTCCTTTTACTGACTCCACAAATTTGAATCTCACAATAATTTTACTGTATATTGTTTATATTGTTTAAAAATATTGTAATCATATCTACAAAACCCCCCCGTTTTGTTTTTTTTTTTAAAAAAATATGATTTACACAATTAGTCAAACTTCTTTAGGGAAAATTCTACCTGCAATCCAATCCACAGCGATGCCTTGGATACCCCTCCTTCCAATGCCAGAGGTAACTATACCACGGAACTGTGCACCATCTGTTTTGGCCCTGAAAATACCCCGGTAGGATGTGGCAGTGGTGTTATCAGTCCAGTAAACAAAGCCAGACTCAATATGGACGTCCACCCTGTTCTTAACTGAATATGACGCTACAGTCAAAAGACAAAATAGGTAGAGTTAGGGAATTGATTAATATCGAATAAAGACTGTGTTCAATGCAGTGGCTAACTTACGTCCACCAATAGGGACCATTGCCTCAGAGTGGTCAGAGCTGTTGATGTGGAAGCCTCGGATGTGTATGGAGTTAGTAACAATGGCAAACGATTCAAACTGTTGGCAGCTGGAGCCGTCATGTGAGGGGTTAAAGCCAGTGGTGCAGGCACAGGTCTTCTGGTTGCCCGGTTTAGGTAAACAAAGCTGAGGGCAACCGCCATTATTTGAGCTGCAAGCATTGCTGGTTCCAGCTGAATCTGGAAATAAAATGCAAAGGAAAAAAGTAGCATCAATATAATGTCCACTACATATTTTTTTCTGGTGCAAGTAGCAACCTGCTTATCTCTATGGAAATGTTAACTCTAGCACCACCAGGGCATCTTACAGTTCAGATCTGGGGATAAGCAACCCTCTTCACAGTGAGAATTATTGTTTTTGAAGGCATTTTTAGCAGTTGAATAGTTGAATAAAAGCAAGATGCAAGTTTTGCAAAATTGAGAAACATTACATGCAAAGTCACTATCTCCACTGAGACAAGCAGGACACCCAACCCACCTGAAAAATTACATAGTGTATCTTTAAAAGTAGAGAAGTATTTTGAATCTACTAACTGTCTCTGGCATGGACTTTGAGAGCTCGCAGATTAGACATTCCACTTCTCATGACCACCATATTGGCCCCAGTGTCTTTGTCCACTCTCTCAATGACCTCCAAGTCCAGGTCGGTGTAGTACAGATAGTTTTGGTGAATAGTGAGTCCCCAGGGATTTGACAGACCGCTAACCACCCTCACGCGACTCTGCCCATCCATAGTACCACACTCAATCTAACAGAAACAGAAATTCAGTTAATAATTGTTTAAAATGCATTACAGCTACATGACCTATTTGTTCTACATACGATTCCAGAACCAGAAACACCCCAGTAGAGTTTACTGGTTGAGATGTCAGCAGCGAGAAACCCAATGTTAGCCAGATTTTCAGTGTAAAGGTTCCTGAGATTGGAACCATCCATGTCAGCACTTCCAACTTTAGCAGGGATTCCGTTTGCACCATTGTCGGACCAAAACAATTTCCTGTTTGAGAAAAAGTATCAGGAAACTCAGCAACAATTAACAAAAGCCTGTATATGCAGCTTTGTAGATTGTTTTACCCTCGAGCTGGATCCACAACTATTCCATTTGGTGATCCAACTTCTTCTGGTTTTCCAGTGGATGTGATGAGAGTTTTTCTGTAGTGCTGGTCTCCATCCACACGAATCACCTGCATGCATGTTACAATATTAAGTTACATATTTTAAAAGGTTTACACGCATGGCACTGATTCAATGTACAGACAATGTGTATAATGAGTGTAAAATATGAGGGCTGATTTTGAAAGAATAAGGAAAAAAAGTGACCATACGACTTAAATCAGTTTTACCTCAATGGTTTTAGCAGTTGGATTTGTGTAATACATCATTCGACCTATCCAGTCAAACGCCAGTCCAGAAGGTGTACCCAAGATGGCAGCTGGTGCAAATTCAGACCTGTTGGTACCGCTGGTTTTAACTCTCCAAATGGAACCCTGGTAGTTTGAATGGAGCATACTGAATTAAAACAAATAAAAGAAAAGAAAGTAGAAGAATTGTGAGAATAAAACTGTATTTCTCTCACAGTATCTTGCACCCAATAGACAAACTGTTCTTGGTCATCAAACTCTATGTCTCGTGCTTTGCTAACACCAGACACAGGAGCCATTGCATTGTTGGACGGATCTGCTGGGTCCAGGGGAATCCCAAAAATCACAGAATCCCTCACCACCATGAGGAAAGGAGTCTCATCTAATTAAATCAAATTAGAACATGAGTCTTCTTTTTTAATACATTTTATGATGTAAATATTTTTAGGACAAGTCTACCTTTGATACAGGTGCGCATGTCCGTATCTAGTTTCCATCCAGACTGGCAGTGGCAGGTGTAGTACCTGGGCCTCATTCCAGACAACAGACACAGCTGAGTGCACAAGTGTTCCCTGCAGGGGTTGATGGCTGAACAAGGAAAGAGTATTCTGTTAACGCTAATGCTAGGATTGCACAAACTGGTGAAAAAAATCTACTTGTCTTTTGTTTAAAAAGTAAAATTCTATTCAGAGTCCACCCTGTAAACAGGTTGTTAACAACTGGACGAAAACTGAAAGCAGAACTTCAATTAATTTCAGCTTTCTATATGATTGTAACATTGCTCAAAAACTACTACAACTATCAATATGTCATTGTATAGACCTTGTGGTTGTTTGATGGGGTGCGCCATAACTATTCCCATTGGCTGGTAGACATTATTCATGACAGTGGTCACATTTCCCCCATGGAACTTGTTGGTCCTCATGACTTTGCTGGTGTACCGCTCAGACCAGTACACGTAATCCTCAAAGATGCTCATCCCATGTGGGTGCTGCAAAACCTGGTCAAAGAATGAAATAGAAGTTCAGAATTTGCTAAAAATGGCTTAAGGTTTTATTTTTTTATTTATTAAAACATACCAGATCACTAGCCATGACTTGTTGGCGATTGTTGCCCTCATAGTCGCAGTAGTCAATGTACTTGAGATATGCATCTGCAAAGTACAGTCTGCGTGTGGTGTAATCCAGAGCTAAGCCATTGGGCCAGTAAACTTTAGTGGTTAGAATCGCCTTCCTCGCTGTACCATCCATGAAAGCTCGCTCAATACGAGGATTCTTGCCCCAGTCAGACCAAAACATGACGTTGGTGCTGTACAGAATTAAGTGGCATTATTATTAAATTTATAATGGGAAATCAAAAATATCTTCTGTCTTACTGGTTGCGAGGGTCCAGGACAAGTCCCCGAGGGCTTGTAATATTTTTGGTCAAAAGGACTTTCCTGTAATGGCCATCCAGCGTAGATACCTCAATATTCTCCATCACAGAATCAGTCCAGTACAGATTTCGACCAACCCAGTCCACAGCTATACTCTCTGGTACCATAAGACCAGTAGAAAACACCTACAGCAAAAATGCTTTAGATTTACTGAGCACACTCACAATAGAGTTAAAAGAGGTCTTACTAGGTACCTGTTTTTTGTCAGTGCCATTTTGGAAGGCGCTCCATATCTGCTTTGTGGAAGCATCAGCGTAGTACATGCGGGAGGTAACTCGGTCAAAATCCACAGTGACAATCGCAGAGCCACTGATCACAGGTCTTATAAGAGGTGGGTTCATGTTAATATAGTTTGCAAGAATCTGGCTTCGCTTGCTAACCAGGAGTACTGCAGCCATTTGATCTGAGAGTCAAAAGACATGGATAAAATCAGATAAGCAATAGCAAGAGATTAGCTGATTTGCGTGTTAAAGATAAATGTTGATATTTAGGAAGTCACCTTAAGAATAACAACAAATCAGTTATTACCAGTTTTAATGACATGTTTGTAATTATAGTGCATATCATGCATACATAAATTCAATTAGCCTAAATAATAGCTTGGTCTGTTTTTGGTACCTTCAGCTTTGCATGTTCGCCCATCAGGTTCCAGGATGTAGCCATCTGAGCAGAAGCATCTGAAGCTGCCTCGTTCATTGTAACAATGCTGGCTACAAAACCCAGGGATGAGGCACTCATTGATGTCTTCACAGGTCTTGGAGTCATTGAGAAGCTGAAAGCCCGGTGGACAGGTGCACTGGGCCCCAAATGGACCCTGGACACAACCATCACTGCAGCCGCCATTATTCAACTGACAGTCATTTTCATCTAAAGAAAACATAATGAACAATTATACTTACTAACTGAAAAAAACAAAAAGATCCAACAGCAAGGGCAAGCTCAATTTCAGCAGCTGCCACAACTGTTCCATACCCACCACTATTTTCTGTAACCTAGCAGTATTTGTGGCATGTGACATGGCACCTACCAGATATGTGTGTGCTATGCCAGGTGCCACAAACATATGGCACATGCCACAAATCCTGCCAGGTAACAGAAAACACTGGTGGAGCTGCCACTGTCAGAAACTGAGCCTGCTTTCACTCAGATCCAAGGCACTGAAACAGATATTTGTATTTTGGTTTCAGTTAATGCCAACCAGTTTTGAAAACTCACGTCAAATCTCAACAAGTAAATGTATTTGCCTCTTCTATATCCCTGAATTGCAACTGTTTTATGTTATGGTCTTGCAAGCTTTTCATGAAATATTTTCAGTTACAGTTTACTACTTATTTTTTGGTTCCACCTTTTCCTTTGACATACAGTAGAATGGATCAGCCGTCACACGAACTTACTACACAGGGGGGATTCATCAGCTCCATTGGGACAGTCCCTCTGGCCATCACATAACTTGTGGAGGTCAATGCACACCATGTCTGTAGGGCAGAGCCACTGGCCTGAGGAGCAGCTGAAAGGAGGAGTGGGGCAATTCTGTTCATCGCTCATGTCCCGGCAGTCATTTTCCCCATCACACACCCAGCTGCTGGGGATGCAGATCTTGTTGTTACACTGAAAATAATAGGGGCCACAGGAGACAGGGCTGCAGGAGCTGTGTTCATCTGAGCCGTCCTCACAGTCCGCATGGCCATCACACTCCCACGTCTCTGGGATACAAAAGCCATCAGTCTGACACTGAAACTCGTCGTCATGGCACAGGCCTGGTCCTCGAGTGGCTGAGAAAACAGATGTGTTAATAAATACCAAAAAATAACAAACTGATTTAGTATATTTCTTTTCAGCTTACGACAGTTTCGTTCATCAGAGTGGTCACGACAATCAAACACTCCATCGCAGCGATAGCCATTATTGATACACTGATCCCCACTGGCACAGGCAAATTGATAGGAGGCACAAGAAAACTCTAAATTTGGATAAAAAGTTGAATGTAAATTAACAGGAGATAAAATATGAAAATTAAAAGCAGAACCAGGGTGACACTGACCACAGTCCTTTTCATCAGAGCCATCCAAACAGTCTTGGTCTCCATCACACACCATGTAGTTGCTGATGCAGCGGTGGTCCGGGCACAAGAAATAGGATGGAGGGCAAGTTGTGATGGTTGAATCTTCAATTTAAAAACAGAAATGAACTTAACAAACATCCTTCATCAAACATTACTGCTTGAATCCTGAATACTCACTGCAGTTTTGTTCATCAGAGCCATCACCACAGTCATTGTCACCATCACACAACCATTTTTTGGACACACATCTCAAGTTGTCACAGGTGAAGTAGTCTGAAGAGCAGGTGGTCGGGATACGAGTGGGACAGTTAATCTCGTCAGACCCATCGCCACAGTCATCCTGTCCATCGCAGCGCCAACTTTGCAAAATGCAGTGCTTGTTGTTGCAGGTGAATGCTCGTGGAGAGCAAGTTGATCCTGAAAAATATAATAACAATAGACATGAAAACTTCAATAGAAGGTGAATAAAATGAATATGTAAAGTTGGAAATAAAGGTGTTTAAAGCTGTGACTGTATCAAACATAATACAACTAGACATATATAATACAGTTCAGTTCTAGCTTATTATTAAAAATAAAATGTTTTCAATATTATTTAACAAACAAAAACAATACAGACTACTCATTGTCACTTAAAACATACAAGACTGTAGATCACTCGATACAAAAATAAAATGATCATTTACTGTTTTTAAACATTAGATCACAATTTGATTAAAAAGAGATGAATTGCACAGCCCTTTCTTTACCTGTATTTGTGCAGTTGGCCTCATCTGTCTTATCAATGCAGTCTGTGTATCCATCACAGCGATAAGAGTTGGGTCGGCAGCGCCCCTCGTCACATTCAAATGCTAAGTCGCCACAGTTGTTGTCAGGAGGGGGCACTGAATCATCCTTGATACAGTCTCTCCCATTGTCCTGGAGCTTCATACCAAATGGGCAGCCGCACACACGATTGAAGGATGGAGTTGGGAAACAGAAATGACTGCAGTGTCCATTGGGGCTCAAGTTGCACTGGGTGCTACCCACTGCATTTATTGACATAGATATGGGTCAGAAGAATTTAAGCAGAAAACAAATTGCATTAAAAAGTATGGTCAATTTACAACCTTGAGCGTCAGATATGTAGGCTTTGATGTTAATAACAGTGTTTAATCCTTGTCTAACCATAGTATTTCCACCTCCATCTCTTTTGTACATCTCAAAAATCGCTCTGGTTCTTGTGTCAGAAACATACAGGTAATCTAAAAAGATTAACACAGTTTTAACATATGGAGAGATTTTGTCTGCTCTGTTACAATGTGCACGGTTTGTGACAAATATGTAGTACTGGTACACATACCTAAATACACTGTTAGAGAATAAGGCTGCGTGATTTGCCCAAGACTGCTGAAGGTCTGTCTGTCTGATCCGGCAATATTAATACTGCCAATCTGGTCCAATAGGGAATCCGTCCAATACAGACGATTTGAACTGCCACAAACATAACCTCACAATTAAATTCAGCATTGACAAATAATGAAAATAAAAATGTAGTTGTTGATGATGGCACTCACAAATAGTCAAGAGCAATCCCATAGGGCAATCCAAGAGTTGTATTAACCAAAGGAACTGCATTGCTGCCATCAGTGTGAGCTCTCATTATAACTGCAGGGCGGTACAAGTCAGACCAAAACAAGTATCTGTGGATGGGGGACACACCATTTTAGACACATCACCTCTTATGTATGACTTATGCTAATATGAATCATGAGCTGTGAACTTTTAAACCCTGCAATTTACAGTTCCGCAGTTTGAGCTGGAGTGAAACGATCAGTGTACGCCCGACTAGAGGCACTGCCGTGTCCAAAGCTCTGATTCCTCAACTTAGACTTTAATCTGAGCTTTGTGTAACTCATTCTGACCAGAAACAACTGATCTGGTTGGAGCTACAACAGGAGAGATGGTTTGTGGCTTTTAAACAAATCTCTCACTAGGGGTGTGACAGTTCACAAAAATCACGGTTCGGTTTGTACCTCGGTTTTGAGGCCACGGTTCGGTTCATTTTCAGTACAGTTTGGGAACAAAATGCAAAACCATTTGCTTGTTGTTTATTTGTGTTTATTAACCCAACAATTTGTTTTATTATATGGGAAAATAAATAAATAAATGCAAAGTGCTTCTTGGTAATGCAAATAAGTTATAATTATAATTGTTAAGACCTGGTTCAGTCGACAGTCGCGCCCGGAGCACATGGAGCTGAGATCCAAGACGCGACACCCGGGGAGACTCACCCGGGAGAGGTCCCTCCAGGGGTCCCTCCTTTCCCCCCCGAGTCACACGGTGTCGCTGTGATGAACGTCTCACTCCAAACTAGCCGCACTCGCGCTAATTCAACGCGCTCTAACGCGACTATTCGGTGTAGAGGAATGACGGAATTGTACGTCGGGGATGTAATATTTGGTTAAACAGTTTTCCCTATGCACCCGGATTACGAACGACTTCCTTCTTGAGTATTATAGAGCCGAGGCTCCGTGTACCTGTACGTGTGGTGGTGTAAACACACGTGCTCAGCCCTGCACCGACCCGGATACATGAACCTTACACCCGCCTCTCACACATAAAAGTACAGTCACAAGTTAGCTAACATTAACCAAATTTAACAACTGAAACCTAAACAAGATCAGGGTCCAAAAGATATGTTGTTTAAATCTGTTTGGCATTTTTCTTGAGTTCAAACAATCTTAAACCTTTTTGGTCTGTGTTTGCTAATGTGTGCATTGTGGAAACCTGAACATTCCTTCAGTAGAAGTGCATTACCGAACACCCCCAGCGTTATGTCACCCAACTATCAATTATTTTATACAGAGAACTCACCCTGCAACAGGATGCACTGCAATGCCTTTGGGGTTTCTCACTCCTGTCACAATGTCCCGTCTAGATTTATCTGATACCCTAAATGCCGCCACTATTCTGTAACTGCTGGAGGTCCAAAACAGCACTTTGGACGTCCAGTCGTAGGCCATGGCATCAACTAATGAAACTCTGTAACCTGTCAAAATTTGCTGCGCTGAAAAGAGAGAAAAGATAATATTATGGCATTGATAATATCTACAGTCCCTGACAAAAGTCTT
>JACN01054044.1:0-10619 GCA_000787155.1 Scartelaos histophorus | reverse complement strand
GCAGCATTTAGAGAAAAATGTGAGGATATTTGTGAATTTGCGTCGATGTAGCGAGACTTCCTATGTCTACTTATATAAATAGTCTAAAGGCAGAATAAAAATCATCTCCGCCTCTGCAGACTCATCAGATCTATAGAAACCGTCAAAAAACAGATGAAGAAACTGCACTGAAACACTGTGATTTACACGGAGCCGTGTTCCTGCTCTCAGCCCGAGGACGAGCACAAGGCTGAAGTCTATGACCGACTTATTTTTGAATGGATCTGGTTCTTCGCTTGTGTGTATATGGAGTCCTCAGATGCCCTCTCCTCTCTTCATGGGCACTGGCACAGACAGCAGCTCTAACGCTTTACACAACTGGTACCAAACACAACGGATCTCTGCTTCGGAGGGTGAAATGTGGCTTCATATTTTATCTCTCCATCAGGTTGTGCGCTCCTCACTGTATGTGTGGTCTGTGGCGGTTGCTGGGGGAGTTTTAGCTCGGGTCATTTCAGGTCATCACCATTGTTGAGCCGAATCTCTGCCTGCGCGTCACCGGTACCAAAAAATACACTTTGTCCCCGCTACACCCGCGAACAGGTGGATTGTGCCCGGTCTGTGGGAGGTGGTAGTGCCCGTGCTTTTATGACATAACCAAAATGCGGCCAAAAATGACAGTAATTTTGGTGGCGCACTTGAAATTCGCAAAGGTACAAAGTGTTCCGGCGCGTTCGGAGCGCGTCTCGGTTCCGGGCGCGGGAGAATGTCACTGCGGAGCGTGCGTGTGTCGCGCGGAGGGCTCCATCATCTGAATGCGCGGTGGCAACCTGCGGTGAAACTTTTCAAGACAAGTCTCGTATGGAGAGGGTGCATTTGGGGACAAGCTGCAGCCAATGAGCGAGTGCGCGCGATGACGCTGCGCACCGGCGGCGGCAGCGGCACGCCCCCAGCATGGATACAGAGAGCAGGACCAGGCGCTCCAGAGACACGCTCACGGTTCTGTGCGGGAGAGTCGGAGCCGCGATGGGACTTAACGCATCCGAGCCGGGAGAATGAACCCTGTCGGGCACTTTGCAGCGGAATAAGCAGAGTTCGGTCGCGTTTGTGGTGCGCGTAAAGGGAGGTGTGCGTCGGTTTGTGTAAGAGGCGTTTCTCTCACAGGATGTGGGTGATACTGGAGGCCGGTGGGTAAGATCATAAACTCAGATGAGAACCACCTCCTCCTCCTTCAGCTGTGCTTGCTACACAAAGGGAACCACGGAACAAACTACTTTTCAGCGCCTCAACTGTCGCTTTCATTTTGAATGTCAGTGATAAGCGGGAGGGGCGCTTTTAAAGACAAAATGGATCACTTTGCAGCAGAGTGCCTTGTCTCCATGTCCCACCGCGCAGTTGTCCACGCTCCTAAAGGAAACCGAGAGATTAAACCTGAGCTCCCGTGCTCTCCCAAGCCCGTGGAGGACCTCAAAGAACCCCTGGTGAGGGACAACTCTTCTCTATTCGTCGTGGCGAGAATTCTGGCAGATTTCAACCAACAGACTCCAACTAACAATGCTGCTATTGAACAGGCTAAAATAATAAAGGATGACAGCATGAACCTCAGAGATGATGATGGAAACTGTGCCACACCTACCACCATCTCCGACCCCGCGCTCAAACAAAGAGGCAAAAGGAGCCGAGGGCGCAGTGAGCAGGAAACGCCGCAAAAAAAGCACAAATGTCACTATTCAGGGTGCGAAAAAGTTTATGGCAAATCCTCCCACCTCAAAGCCCATCTAAGGACACACACAGGTCAGTGCGTGGCTGCGACGTATGTTGTGATAATAACTTGGTACATGTGCAAATGCAGGATGCTATTAAAATCATGTCGAAGCTTTATTTGCTAAGTGTTTCTACTGTAATAGGCAGGCTCCTATTTTGGGGAGAGGCGGGGGTGTCGGGTCAATCAAGGATACACCCCAACCGAACCACAATGAGGCCAGAGCGGGCTCCACACCGCCGCCGTTCGCAAATGCGTAAACGCGTTGCTTCATATAAGTCGCGCAAACTTTTTAGAAATGTCCTTTTATATTCTGGGGGGGAGGGTGAGGAGCCGATACGCGCCACTCCCACTCAAGTAGAGCTTTTGTCGGGGCGTTAACCGCGCGCAACCCCCCGTGCGTCTCTGTGGGGACACGCTGCAGTGCGCGTTTCCACATTTCCTGCCTTCTTCGGGTTTGTTTACGTCTGCGTTGAGTCGGTATGTAAAGGAAAAAAAAACAATACGGTAGCGACGCGGCGCGCAAAGAGGCAAAGAGTCACGGGACGATGCTTCCTCACGTCTAGGTCCACGTCCGTCCGTCCGTCCGTCCGTCCGTGCGCATTCCTCCGCTGTCCGCCGGCTTCGCGCGCGTAAAAAACCGGCAGAAAACGGGGCATAGAGAAGGTGCCCGTCTGCCCACAGCCCTTTGTTTTGATGTGCCACACCCCCGCGAGACGCACACTGCCAGCTGATCTGGCCAGCAACAGACTGAGCTAGCAGAGCCACGACGCACTGGCTCCTGCTGCAGGTTCCCCCTCCACTACAGTCAGGCAAAAAACACACCCTGGTCTGAGCGGGGTTATTTCAGGCCAGGGGAAGAGCAGAACAATAATACAGAGCGCGACAACCACGATAACGAAACCATATAGCACCGCCCTTTGTGCCCTTTGTGCCACGTCTGGTTAGCGGGTCCACACATTTCCATCAATTCCCTTCATAAAAAGACACATTCAAGCCATTAAACGCAACTAATCCAGCGCTATTACTTCATTTGGATTCATTTTATGGCATTAAACCTTTTTATTTATCACGGTGATCGAACTGGACCAAGGTACGGGTCAGATCTGCGGAGAGGCGACGCCGCTCACAGCCATTTCTTCCATTTTTCTAGCGTTTTTGAGCTCTAAAACCACCTGTGATTGAATAATTGCAAAGTAGAGCTGCTTAATATTGGTCACACTGTGGAATATTTTGGGCAGAGCGATGACATGTCCATCCAAACCAGCCTTAAGTTCTTCACAGTGCAGAACATCACGTCCGTTACGTCGATTTTTCATTTCGTGAGGTGTGTATCCAGTCAAATCGTGAGTTACTTTGCCATTTCCAGCCTTAATTACTTCCAGCGTTGTCATATTTTAGGATTAAAAGTGGGTGCAGAGTGTTTAGAGTTTGGTTCGGAGCCAGAAACCTCGTCATTGTTTCTGGATCTCACTGTATTGGGCGACGATACGATACTGAGACAAATCGGTGGGAATAACAGATGGGTCAGTCCTGTGTGTGTGTGTGTGTGTGTGTGTGTGTGATGTTGTGTTGTGTCTTGCGAGCTCAGATTCCCTGTGTGTGTCGGTGGAGTCAGCTTCCCTCTTGTGATTTCAGACGAGGACACGCTGTACCGATCCCATTGGTCCCAGTGTTAGTCATCTTTGAGAAAAACTGCCTCGGCAAATGTGAAGCAAGATCCGTCTCCTCGCGTCCCCCGTTTCACCACTTCTGTTTTTGTCTCTCTGTCTTTGTCTCCTCACAGTTCTTCTGTCTCTCCATCTCTGTCTCTCTGTCTTCCCACTTTCCTTTTGTCTCTGTCTCACCATTTCCCCATTTTCCTTCTGTCTCTCTCTCTCTATGTCCCTGTCTTCCTACACCTTCTTTGTCTCTGTTTCTCTGTCTCTGTCTCCCCCTTTTTCCTGGTCTCTCTGTCTCTTTCTCTCTGCCTTTTCCATCTGTCTCTCTGTCTTCTGTCTCTTTTTCTGTCTATTTCCTTCTGTCTGTCTCTTTCTCTCTGTCTTTCTGTCTTTTAGCCTCCCCACTTTCCTTCTTTCTCTGTCTCTCTGTCTTCCAATTTCCCCTTTTGTTTCCCCTCTTTCCTTCTGTCTCTGTCTCTTTTTCTTTGCCTTATTTCCTTCTGTCTGTCTCTGTCTCTCTGTCTTCTGTCTCCTCACTTTCCTTCTCTTTCTCTGTCTCTTTACTTCTGTCTCTTTCTCTGTCTTTTTGTCTCCCCACTTTCCTTCTCTCTCTCTCTGTCTTTCTGTCTTCTATCTCCTCACTTTCCTTCTTTCTCTGTCTCTCTGTCTTCCCATTTCCCCCTCTGTTTCTCCACCTCTTTCCTTCTGTCTCTCTCTTTCTGTCTTCTGTCTCTTCACTTTCCTTGTCTCTGTCTCTTTTTCTCTGTCTATTTCCTTCTGTCTCTCTGTCTATTTGTCTCCCCAGTTTCCTTCTGTCTCTTTCTCCGTTTTTTCCTTCTGTCTCCTCATTGTCCTTCTTATTCTTCTCTCTTTTTCTCTGTCTCTTTACTTCTGTCTCTTTCTCTCTGTCTTTCTGTCTTATAGCCTCCCCACTTTCCTTCTTTCTCTGTCTCTCTGTCTTCCAATTTCCCCTTTTGTTTCCCCTCTTTCCTTCTGTCTCTTTCCGTCTTTTCCATGTGTCTCTCTGTCTTCTATCTCCCCACTTTCCTTCTGTTTCTCTGTTTCTTTTTCTCCCTCTTTGCTTCTGTCTTTCTGTCTCTTTCTCTCTTTCTTTCTGTCTTTTTGTATCTCCTCACTTTCCTTCTGTTTCTGTCTCTCTGTCTTCCCATTTCCCCTTTTGTTTCCCCTCTTTCCTTCTGTCTCTTTCTGTCTTTTCCATGTGTCTCTCTGTCTTCTATCTCCCCACTTTCCTTCTGTTTCTCGGTCTCTTTTTCTCCCTCTTTGCTTCTGTCTTTCTGTCTCTTTCTCTCTTTCTTTCTGTCTTTTTGTCTCCCCATTTTCCTTCTTTCTTTATCTTCTGTTTCCCCTCTTTCCTTCTATCTCTTCACACCTTCTCTGTTTCTCTATCTCCCCATTTCCCCTTCTCTTTCCCCTTCTATCCCTCTGTCTCCTCGTCTTCCCACTTCCCTCTGTCTCTCCATCTGTCTCTTTGTCTCTCTGCCCTCTCACCTTCCCACCATCTCGTCTCACGCTTTTCCCTTTTCCATCTCTGCGCCGCCTCGTTTGAACTTTCACCGTTTCACCATCTCAAAAGTAAAACCTCTGCCTATGTCAAAATCAGCAGGAGATCCATTTGCACGACACGAAAAAACGCGATATTCAAAACCGATTCCATCCTTTAACTCTCCTTCTGTGAGGTCTTGAGCCGTTTCCAGCTCCGTGTTTATGCTCCGGCCCTTTCCCTTGTTTTGACTCTGTTCTGGTGTTGTTTTGATCGAATGACTTCAGAATATAGGTCACGTAAGTTCAGTAGCCACAGCCAACCTTGCAGCAACTGATGTCCAAAACCTCGGCTTGCATTTCCTCCCAGACATCGCCGGTCGATAGCAGAGCGAGCGGATCCCAGTTCCCATCCAACAACCGAGCGGCGTCCTCGTATGACCCTGACATGCTCGTCTCTCTCTCTCTCTCCACTGTATGCACTGTTTTTTAGTGTAAGACGAGTTGCTGAATGGTGGCGGCTGCTGCTGCTCAGAAAAAAAAAAGAAATCAATGCCGTTTTTTTTGGTTTTTTTTCCCCATAATGCACGTTAACCGACATCGATAACGCACAGAGAAGGAGGAGACCGTGAGACTGGGAGCTGGGCAAGGCCGAGTAACCTTGAGAAACAGGACACGGTGTACCTACTGTAACGAGAGTGAGCTCCAGGTAGAAATTTGCATGTTTAGCATTAAAAACAAAAAAAGAAAAGGAAAGGAAAAAAAAAAAAGGCTGCCTCCATCTTAGGGTTGGGCAAAAGAATGAATCATGTTTTCGATTATTCTTGGTTTCTAATGAAAAACAAGCGCACATGACTCGTAATAATGAGGCAAACGGACAAAAATAGAGAAATAAAAAGGGTTTGCTGTGTGCTGGTTGCCATGACGACGCTGTTAATGAGCCCATGTTCCGCATATGGCATTAAAGTGCACATATAACGCCATTATTATGTTTCCTCGTCGCAAAAACAGACCCGGACTCGTGTTTTGTTTGATCGTCGCAAAAACAGACCCAGATTCGTGTTTTGTTTGATTCACGCACGTTTGACGCACAAATCCTTC
The DNA here is from genome assembly GCA_000787155.1 of Scartelaos histophorus. Taxonomy (NCBI): domain Eukaryota; kingdom Metazoa; phylum Chordata; class Actinopteri; order Gobiiformes; family Gobiidae; genus Scartelaos; species Scartelaos histophorus. The sequence continues at coordinate 4,616 of JACN01054044.1, read as the reverse complement.
ACGTTCAGGTTGAAAAAAACTGTGTTCCACCTCGTGACATCATGCGGTGATACAGGAAGTGCTCCACTGTGTTTTTAAGCTCCACTAGAAACCTTTGCTAGAATAGTTTGGATGATTTCAGACCTGATTTCTACTGAACAAAAGGTAAAAGGTGTTAACTTGAAAACAACCACTTCATGACATCGTGAAAAAAAACACAACTCCAGGTCTGTTTCTGAGGAGGAAACCGCTTTAGAATACGACTTAAATCCAAATCCACTTGATTTAGTTTCCAAAGAGCTGCACAGAGATCATAAAATGAACACAACAAAAAGGTAAATTGCTAAAATTTGGTCCTAAAACAATAAACTTCAAGCTCACAGACTAAGATTTAAAGCTCAAACGAGTCAGTTTTGCATAATATGGGACATTTAATACTAGAGATGTAACAAGAACTGAAATATCGTGATATCGTATCGTCAAAAGTCTCGTGTTCATCCCAATATATCGAATCCCAAGTCTTTTTGCTTAAATTCACTGTTGTGGTGCAGTAAAAAACAGACAACTACATATGTTCATCCCAATATATCGAATCCCAAGTCTTTTTGCTTAAATTCACTGTTGTGGTGCAGTAAAAAACAGACGGAACTACATAGACCATGATCCTTTGCTGTTTCAGTGAAGAAATACTGTTTTTAAGCACTTTTACGTCTTATTTTTGTATTAGAACAGCACCAAAGTCACAAAAAAATACACAAAATATCGGGATAAATATCGTACCGTGAGATGCAGATGGAGAAAATATCGTAGTGAGAGATTTGGATATCGATACATCCCGAATGTGTAGTTGTTGCTTAAATTTTGCACTTTTTTCAGTTCAAAATGGTCTGAATCTGACAACAAATGAACCAAATGACCAAAGTATTTTAGAGTCGCTCTGTTCTTATGTAAAATATCGTTATATCGTGAGTTTTCCCACCACTAAATATCGCCCCGTGACACTTGGATCTGGTTACACCCCTATTAATACACATTTATCTTATCTTCTTATGACTTAATTGCAGGTTTGGTTGTTGTTCGATCTCCGTTATATCACAGACCAATATAATGTGGTGACGTCATGTGAGATTCGGCTCCTCGTCCTGGTGTTTGTGAACAGCCCGGGCCGTACACGCAATGAATCATTAACGAGGATTTGTAAAGTGTCACCGACTGAAAATCTGAACTCTGGGTTTGACGGACAGCAGGAGTGTCTGTAAATATATTTGTAATGGCAAATGCTCCACGTTTAGAAGCAGCGGAAGACCAATCGGGAAGGAAATGTTCAAAACGGATGCTTCTAGTCATGTTATAATCCTCATTTTTTTTCATTCACATCCTTTATTTTCTTTATTTTTGCATCTCCAAAGCTCAAAATGCTCTATTCCACCTCGCGATGTCATGAAGCGCTACTTTTCACGTCAACTTTTACCTTTAGTCCGGTAGAAATCAGCAATTCCAGGAGCTGAAACGATCCAAATGTTCCTAGCGAAGATGTGGAGCACTTCCTGTAACACCGCATGACATCACGAGGTGTAACGGCGTGTTTTCGGTTCGAGAAAGGCGCTCCGATGAAACCGAAAACGCACGGGAAAGTCCTTGCAGAGGCGCGAATGCAAGAAACGGCAATATAAAAGCGGAAAAATACATAAAACGCTGAGACGGCTCATGTCTAGACGCATTTCTTTTTAATTAAATAACGTTTTTGGCAAAAAAAAAGCCTTCGTCGGATCATTTTTCTTGCTTTAGATCACAGGGAGAGAAGCATTCAGCCTAAATGTGCAGCGTTTGTGTGTTAAAATGAACCAAAACGCAACTCCAGGTCTGTTTTTGAGGAAGAAACATTACGACATAGATCAGAAAATAGCGCAATATTGGCTCTTCAATTATGTGAAATTAACCATAACGCATTTTGTTCGGTTCAGCGCTTTTTAAATGGCTGCAGTATCCAAGCTTTAAGCCCAGATAGTCGTGATTGTAGTGGAATTGACACATAATACTTTCATATTCAAATAGTGGAACCGAATTGCTTCTGTTGAATCCAGGGAGGAAGTTGTTTGGCTTCAGGGCACTGGTCTGTTTGTCTTTCAGAGGCGTTTGCACCTCCCGGAAAAACCTTTTAAATATTTGATTCTGTGACGTCGGTTTACGCTTTAATTCAGTTGCATTCAGGAGGAACGGTGGATTCTGCCTCGTCAAAACTGCTCTTATCTGCACATTTTATCAAAGTATCATGAGTTCAAAGGGCCTGTATTACACTGCACTTCACTGACGCATGTCTGAGCAGCTCTAGTAATGCTCTGTTCCACCGTGTGACGTCACAAAGTGGAACAGTGGGTAAGTGTCTGCAGTTTGAGAGGAAAACTGAGCCTAAATATACAGTTTAACACGTGTGAATGAAACAAACCGCAGCTGCAGGTCTGTCTGTGACGAGATCAGAGGCAGCAGAGTCATATGGGCCTTTTTGTTCTCTCGGTTCTGGGCCTCGGGGACGTAGATCTGACGTGGCAGGTCCAGACGGTGACGGGTGGACCTGGGTTTAGCAGCAGAGCCTTTGTCTGCTCCTGAGCTGTGGCCTCACACTCACATGACGCTGCTGCAGTTTTCATTGTTGGTTGTAACACGGGAGTTCACAGCTTAAAGTGAAACTCGGTACATTCCCTGTCAGCTGCTCTGAGCTTCAGCTCAAACTCCTTAAATCTGGTTTGTTAGTTGATCATCTCTATCAGTCTGTGAGGAGTTTGTGGACCCTCCCTGTAGCTGCTCTGGGATCAGTGGAGGCCTCTTTCTTGGTTTGCTTTAAGCTCCTCAGAGCGATTGGAAGGACAATGTCAATATTTCAGACAAAGCCCCTAATGGGGGCGTTTACAGTTGGTTTGAGGTTTTGTCCGTGTCCTTTGTCTTGGACGGAGGCTCCGTATGAAGCTCGAACATTATGTTCCTCACTCACAGAATGACGTGGCACCACCTGGAACATCCCCTGACCTCCACAGACGCAGTATTCATGCTTGTGTTTTCAGACACGTGCTAATGAAACGTTTAAAGGTAAACGATGCTATATTCCACCTAAAGCTAAAGACGTGTGCCCAGCTCCGGTGTGGTCCTGCAGTGTGCCAGCCTCTGCTCAGTGTGCCAGCCTCTGGACAGTGTGCCAGCCTCTGGACAGTGGGCACACTGTTGGAGATGGGTTTCCTGGAGGTTTCTGGAGGTTCCTGGTGACGGTGGCACAGGCTCTGCCCTCTCACACAGAGGTCAGTGTTACCTGCTCCTCTCAGATCTCACCATCTGTTCAGACTCAGAGCATGTGAGGCTTTATGTGATGGAGCAGCCATGCATGAATGTGCACACTGTACTGAAGAGGCTTAGAGGCCACAGGGCTGTGTTCTTTAGCTGCCCTTGGACAGTGCTATAAAGAGCTTCTGTTTGAGCCTCACAGGAACATGGGGCACACACCAGTGTGGTGGAGCTTTAACCTCCAGACCAACAGGAACATCTCTGAGGAGACACTGTAGAAGAGCCTGGGACAAGGCAAGTTTATTTGTATAGGACAATTTGTACACAGAGTAAATCAAAGTGCTTTACAGAATAAGAAATACATTAAAATCACAATACAAACACATCAAAACATAAATATCACCATAAAGTTAAAAATAGAGAGACTCTTTAAAGAGAGAAGAGCACAGAGTGAAAAGCTCCGGAGGCGGTGGGGGTGGGTCAGCGTACAGGAGACTCTGTCAATGCTTCCATTGATGTAGGTCATTTATTCAGCTGCGTCTGCGTCTAATCTGATTACCGCTCAGAGGCTACGACCTCGTCCACATAACAGCCTCGTCTCCTCGGGTCGAGCCCGGGTCTACACAGGACCACCTCAAGACCAAACTGTCTGAGGTGTGTCCCGTTCTGTGGGATCTGAGGTCCTCGGGGGTGTGGCCCTCACTGTAACATGAGGACCGTCCCACAGGAGGAAATATCCTCATTTCTGTGAGTTCAGATCCTCTGGGGTTCGTCTGCACAGACACAGACCTGTGTGTGGCTCAGTTACATGAGGCCCTGGGTCCTCGTGTCTTTCATTACAGTGAAGCAGCTTCATGTGGTCACACTGCTCCAGCCTCAGACTCCAAACATGTTTATCTCGACTCCTCTGACTCAAGGCCACAGGTTTATCTGAGACACTCAAGGTCCACTCTGCCTAATGGACGAGTGTGGAGCCTCCTCTTCCCCTGAAGGGTTAAAGAACACGCTAATGTGTGCGATAATGTGTGTGTGTGCGTGTGTGTGTGTGTGCGTGTGTGTGTGCGTGTGTGTGTGTGTGTGTGTATGTATGTGTATGTAATATGCATGTCGATGAATTTGTATATGTGTGTGTGTACGATAATGTGTTTGTATGTATGTGTGTATATGCATGTGTATGTGCACATATGCGTCCAGGGTTGACAGGGCCGACAGGAGCAGGTCCAGATCTGGTGCTGTGTTCACACCTGTCAGCATTTACCAGGCCCTGTCGATAGAGCAGAGTGATGTGTTAGAGCGAAGGGAGGGAGGGTCCTGCTGGGGAGAGCTTCACTTTAAATGTGCGACCAGAGTCTGTGCTCGGGTCT
>JACN01124065.1:0-11645 GCA_000787155.1 Scartelaos histophorus | reverse complement strand
TTTATTTATTTTTTTTTCCCAGTGAGCAGTTCAGTGTGCATGTATGCTTAGCTTTGAGAGCTGCATTCAAGTGTGATGAATTAAAAAAAGAGAAATTTGAGCACATGAGAAGTGGGATAGGTCCTTTTTTAGCCAAATTTGATATAAATGTTATTTTTTATTGATTTCTTTTTGCTTTTATTGATTGATTTATTGGTTTTATTATTTGTTATCATATTCAGGTCTGGAGTTTATTCACATGTTGTCCAGTCGAAAACCACACGAGCTGCTGGTAGAGGTGGAGGACTTCGAGGGGAACAATGCCTCAGCCAGATACTCGTCCTTCTCTGTTGCCTCTGAGTGTGACGGGTACAAACTGCAGGTATCAGGCTTCATCGATGGAGGAGCAGGTGAGTTATTTAAAGGTTCACTGTGTACATTTTTTCTAGTGGGCTCGTCAAAAGCTTTTCTTCCATGGAGATGCTACTGCTTTATCTGAGAGTGTCACAGTTTGGCATTAAACCTTTGTACCACACTGGTCACATTTTTATACAGCGTTTTTCCACCTTCAAGGCACTCAACATTACATCAAGGAACACCCACACACTTGAGAAGGGTTACGTGTCTTGCCCAAGGGTACATCTATTCGAGCTTGAATCGCACTGCATCTATCTCCATGGAGACCAAACCAGGCCAGGTTACAGCTCAGATCTATTGAGAGGCCACCCCTGCTCAGCTGTTTTTTCATACTGTGGAACAATGACATATCCATAGCGACAAGCAGGTGACGAACCCTCTACAGAAAAGTTACACAATGCAGCTTTAAAGAAGATGTCATTATTCTACATTTTGTTCATTGTAAACCGCAAAATAATCAAAAAGGAGCTTGAGGCCTGTCACAATAATGCATATAAATAATGATAATATTCCAAATAATAGAAAATACAACACTATGTAACTTTTTGCCTGGGAGTCCAGATAAAATTACTTTAGTTTTGAGTTAAAAATGTTTCATCATGATTTAAGTTTTCACTCTCTTGACAAGTAAAGTGATCTACCAACAGAACAAGACATTTTGTACTTAAAATGAATTGTGCATTGTGTATTGTGTGTGGGATCCCTCTCCACAGATCTGACCTGTAACTTAGCCTGGTGGTGTCTCATATTTATCTTTATGGAGATACATTAATGCCACCGTGGAGAAAATAAGAAAAACACTGCACAAAGGGCCCGTCTTATGCCACTTTCTCTTTTCTCTATTATAATGTTGTTTCTTCACCACAAACATACCTGGAGTTGTGTTTTGTTTCATTCATACAAGTTTAACACACAAACGCTGCATATTCATTTATTCTTTCAAACAGAAAACACTAATACAGGTAATACAGGAAGTGCTCCACTGTGTTTTTAAACTCCTGATTTGGATGATTTCAGCCGTGGAATTGCTATTTACTTCTGAACTAAAGTAGTGCTGCAGATTAATTGGTATAAAAATTGGTATAAAAGCATGAAATGTGGCACACGTACTCTCAAAGGGTCACTTTTTAGAAAAATGGCAGCCATTTTTTCAAGATGGCTGCTGTTTCTGTCCAATGCTCATCATGCTGATCGTTCAAACTGTGATGTAGGCATAACATTTTGTGAAAATACTAAATAAAGCTTTTTGGGGAATGGTGTTTGTCCCGAAAAAATCAAGATGCCCACCACCATTTTTCAAGATGGCCGTATGTCTGCCAGATTTCTTGCTTTTACACCAATTTGAACAATTCTCTTGAAATATGCATGTAATCTGCTGCACTAAAGGCAAAAGGTGCTGTTAACTTGAAAACTACAGCATGAATACACACAGTGGCCCTGAGCTTTTATTCATTATTCATTTTTTAATTCAGTTTAGTTTTATTTGGACAATAAAATCTATCTAACAGAGACTGAGACACGTGTGAATAAAACAAAACACAACTCCAGGTATGTTTCTGTTGAGGTAACAAGATTACAACACGATTACAAGCTCACAGGACTCAATTTTATACAATATAAAACCTTAAATTTTCTTCATAAGAAACAGTCTAGTAACTCACAACGGCATGAAGTTCTCCACCTTTGATAACGACCAGGATACTTGGCCAGAAAACTGTGCTAAAAAGTTTTCTGGGGCTTTTTGGTACAGCAGCTGTCACAGCACAAGATCCGCCCTGCAAAGTAGAGCTATGCTGATAAAGCCCATTAAACGTCCTACATTACACAAAATGGGCTCTTGTGTGGTTTAAGCTGTGTTATAATGTCCTGAAACAGACCTGGAGTTGTGTTTTGTTTCATTCACACACATTTGTGCAATCCATTTTTATTAGTTTGTCAGCATCTCCTAACCTCAGAATGCTCTATTCCACTTTGATGTCATGTAGTGGTAATTTTCATGTGAACAGCTACATTTTAATTCAGTAAAGACGGTCAGCAGGGATGGGCAATTCCAAAACTGAAATCATCCAAATAATTCCAGTTATGGTGGAGAACTTCCTGTTTTAAGCATGTGTGAATGAAACAAAACACCAGATATGTTTGTGATGAATAAACACCGTAACAGAAGTAAGATGTATGGAATTATGTAAGAAAGGGTAAAAAAGTCAATTTAACTTTACACACAAACCCTGCATCCACCAGGGACTGTCCACCAGAAAAAATGCATAGGGCAACTTATTTGATTTAAAAACAAACTTTTATCTTTTCTTTAGGAGATAGTCTGATACCTAATCACAACGGCATGAAGTTCTCCACCTTTGATAACGACCAGGATACTTGGCCAGAAAACTGTGCTAAAAAGTTTTCTGGGGCTTTTTGGTACAGCAGCTGTCACGGCACAAACCCAAATGGAGCATATCGCTGGGGTGCAGACAATACCTTTTATGCCGTCGGTGTGGTGTGGAGCAGCTGGAAAGAAAGTGCCTATTCCCTAAAGGGCATCAGCATGAAGATCCGACCTGTGAAGTAGAACTATGGCGACTTGCACAAAGAACTGTTCTGCTGTCTCAGAGTTATTGTGGAAAATCTAAACTGCAAACATTAAAAAGAACTGAAGAGACTAGATATATAAATGATAAAGATATAAAAATGTAAATAACCTTGCTTAATAGATGTCTGGTGTACCATTTATGAGCAGCCTAGACCCAGTAAAGATTTCCATAACAGGTCCATATTATACTTTTTTTTTAATCTATGTCATAATGATATTTCATTTCCTCATCACAAACAGACTTAGATTTGTATTTTGTCTCATTCACACATGTTTAACACAAAAATGTTTAAGACTCTGCCATGTGCCCAAACTGCAAACTATCCATCATTAAGTTGAAATGAAAAGCGAGGTATACAAATGTACAAACAATAATTTCAATAGCAAATTAATAAAAAAAAAAATACAACTGTATACAACATCTCTCTGTCTGCTGTGTCTGTGCAGGACTGTCAATGTTGCCAGATCACTTTCCTTTACAAATAGTGTTTTCTAATGACTTGCGTTATGACAAACTTGACTTGAGGTAAAAAAAAAAAAAAAGCCTTGAATTTTTACTTTTACTCAAGTAGATTTAGTTGTATTTATTTATTTTATTTTTCATATGTAAACATGTAGCCCACTTCACTTTTAAGTAGATTTTTAGTGTCTGGTGTCTAATTTTTAAAAATGTATTTATTAATTTTTTTAAATCTATGTAACAAAATTGAGACTACTTCCATCCCTGGCTAAAAGTATTATTTGAGTTGTTTCGGGGAGGTTTGTGGCTGATGCTTTCTTACGGTGACACATATAGAATGGTAGATCTCGCATTGGCTACCGCTGGCTATTGGAATGAATGCGTCAACAAAGCCGCCATCTTGGTACTGGAGTAACGCTGCTATAAGTGAACGTTTATATGTATGGCGGTGAGTTCCGGCAGCTGCGCGTAATGTTTGTCCCTGTCCGGCCGCCGTCCTCCTTCCTGTTGTGGGTGTGGAGTTTTGCACAGTAACAGATGACTGCTCAAATAATGGACTAGGATTAAGATTTTCCCTTCAAGTTTATTTATTTTAGCGATTTGCAACCTCTTTATCTCTCGCCGAGTCGAGGCTGGGATGCTGTGTCAGTATGGGAAACTTATTCGGGAAAAAGAAACGCACAAGAGTTACAGAACAAGACAAGGCTGTGTTGGTAAGCTAACGTTAGCCAAAATGCTAACCTGTCACTTTCGCTCCTCAAGTCACAATTGTAAGAAGAAATATTTGTTAAGTAGTTTAGCTTTTTAGTCATCTAGCCACATATAGACCCTTTAAAATTTGGTGTCATCTTAAAGTAAAAAAAAAAAATCTGAAATGTAGGCAACTGGAAGCAAAGTGAAGCTGACAATGTATTTTCAGTGATTTACTGATGAGCAGATCTAAATACCAATGGTTTTACGTCATAACAAAAACATAACAAATCTATTTAAGTATTTATTTTGGGGAAAGTAAGCAATTTACATTATTTTTTCATATCATATCATCTATTATAGCCTTCCTATGACCTCTTGTATAAAGCTGTGATTTTATATTTTTATTACTTAACTCTACTTTTATCTATTATTATCTATATAGTTGTCTTATTTCACTACTGTTTCTTGCTATCTTTTTCTACTTATTTAGAATTTATTAATACACTTTTGCAATTACAATATTTTTTCTTTGTTGTAACATATTGTGGTATGTGAGCTACTGTGTCCAAATAAATTATTTTGTGGAACAATAAAGTAAGTCTAACTTTACATGGGAACAACGTATTATCTGTATAAAATTTGTGAAATCATAACAGATATAACAAGCGGTGAGCTTTCTTTCACATTCTTCCAACATTTTACATAGACTATATGAACAAGAGGACACGGGGGCAAAGGACAAAGAGTCACTGTTACAGCTTGATAACATAATTATCATCATATTGCAATAATACAAAAGGATACCAACGATGGTAACAGACAGCAGATACAAGTAATGGTAACAACAACAAGCATAAACCAGCACTGCAGAAGCCAGTATTGTTCTAATATTAACACCCACTGTCTATATGTTGTGACCAGACCATATGTTTACACAACTAATTTAATTTATGGATATTATGAGTCATTATATAAACTTATGGTCTGGTCACAGTATATAGAGTGTGGGTCTTAATATTAGACACACTAATATAAGTGGATATAATAAAATGAAAATGGAAATTCAAAAGTAGAGCAGTTTTGAATTTCCAAGATACACATTTTAGTTAATTTGCTTTGTTAAGAATGATAGAAAAATACACATTTTTAACCTCAACTGTATTTGAGCTTCACAAAAAGTATAATTTATGATGAAATGTGTAATTATCTGTATATGAAGTAGGAAACTGTGGTCGACTTAAGTTTTCTGTACAAATACGGTACGGATTGTCCTATAAAACCTAAAAATCTGGACTTGACCTTTGTCAAAAATGCTTGGTGTCTATCATAATATCTATCATAAGTGTTTTTAAACTGGGCTTTTATAATACTTACATGTATGGGAGTAGTTTTCTTTTGACAAGTTTTCCTTGATTTTTCATATATTGTGATATTCTGAGGTTAATCCCGATTTTTCCACTGAAATCACATTATGTTCCACTTTACTTCCACTTTCCACTTTCCACGTTCCACTTTCAAAATTACCTTGTTTATAATATTACTATACAAATTGGTAATACTGCTATGTAACTTCTAAGGTGGAGGATCTGCTTGTCTCCATAGAGATGCTATTTTGCTGTCTGGAATATTCCACAGTATGACATTAAACATATCTCCCTTGTAAGTGTTCAATGACATGTCTTTTATATCTCAAAAATAGCTTAAACATGAATTCTTAAATGCACAGACATGTTTCTCCACGGAATTCACCATGATCCTGTCTCCACTGTGATTGTCAAGTTTATTTATATAATGTGGAAAAATGAAACTCCACCAGAAAAGTTACACAGTGCACCTATTGTAAATGCTCTTCTGTTTTACTGTTTTCCAGCAATTGAAGCAGCAAAGAGATAAACTCCGGCAGTATCAGAAAAGGATCAACCTCCAACTGGAAAAGGAGAGGACGTTGGCCAAACAGCTGCTGAAGAATGGAAAAAAAGAGTAAGTCCATCATAATTTGACCATCATACCAGAGAGCTGATACTGTAGCTGATGCCATCATCATTCCCTGAGGGTGTGATGCTAACTGTGAGCACTGCTCTGTCTGAAGCTCTGTTACTCTAGCTTTGTTTTAACACAGTCTGAGCAGAAGAGCTGACTTTGTTGGAACTACAACAGATGAGATGTGCTGTTAAACAAGACTGTCACACATGAAACTACAGTCACAAGTCTGACCTTAACTTGACATAGTGTGAAACTGAGAAAAATGACTTCAAAGTTTCAAAGCCGTGATTTCTCATATGGTTTTGGATGTTAGGGCTGTCATAGCCCTTTATTTGCTTGTTAACACAATCAAATTGGCTCACAATATTTATTCACATGATAAAGGAGGTCTCGAATACCCCCAAAATGACATTAACTAATTTTTGACCAAACATGTTGTTACAACATTCTGGCTTTGTAAGTTAACGCAGCAGTAGCCAACATTTTTTCATTTAATCACTCGCCTTTTGTGTTGAAAATCAAACTCCTCATCAGGACTATGAACAATTGGATTGACCATAGGCTCCTGAAAATGTGTTGTTCAAATCCATTTAGTATTTTTTTCTTTTTCTGTTTTCAGACTTACGTTGAGTTTTGTGAGTAATTTTCTCGTCTCTGCTTGCTAATGTGTGCATTGTGTTACCATGGTAACCGCTGAATATTCTGCCAGTAGAGATACATTAAGAACACCCTCGGCATGATGTCAATGCAAAGGGATCAATTGAACCTGGAAGTAGGCAAAGTAGAGTTAAGACATGATCACTTAAAAGCTCCATAGGTTGGGTTCATTTAACATCAGAACAACAGATTTGTTTTAATATCTCTTCGATGACATGGATTCAAATGTTGTGTGTTCCAACAGTAAAGCCCTTTTGCTGCTGAAGAAGAAGAAATACCAGGAGCAGCTCTTGGACAAAACAGAAAACCAGATTAGTAATTTGGAGCAAATGGTGAGTTTAGACCTTTTTTATTAATGTTGCCATATTACGCTATTTTTTTAATCTGTTATAATGTTGTTTATTGTTCTAATGCATATACTGAGTTGTGTTTTGTTTCATTCACACATGTATAACACACAAAGCCTGCATATTTAGGCTGTGTTAAACATGGTAAACACAACTTCCAGATGTTTGTGAGGAAACATTATAACACAAATCTGAAATCAGTATTTTTTCTTGCGTTTTGAGATCATTGCAAAGTAGAAACTGGCCAATATGTCTACCTGCTGTTCTCTCTTTGTGCCACAGGTTCAGGATCTGGAGTTCGCTCAGATTGAAATGAAGGTGCTTGAAGGACTCAAAGTTGGAAACGAGTGTCTAAAGAAAATGCACGAGGTGAGTGGACAAGTACTGAGCAAGAGCCACTTTTTCCTGTTAATTTTGTGTTTTGTTTCTGATGAATTGACTGTTTTTTATTGTCTCTTATTGCAGGTTATGTCCATTGAAGAAGTGGAGCGCATTATGGATGAGACCCAAGATGCGATCGAGTACCAAAGGGTGAGTTCTCCGAGTACTCAAACTCAAATGGTTCACAGTGAAATAAACCCGTTTTTGTTTTACTTTTCTACTTCAGCAAATAGATGAGATGTTGGCCGGATCTCTGACACAGGAGGATGAAGATGAAATTTTAGCAGAACTGGAGGCCATTACTCAGGTAGTAACTTTTATATGGGGGGGGAAGGGTCTGTTACGTCGCTTTTACTGAAATATAGTGCCGGGAATGTTCCTCAGTATGGCATTTTCTGTATATAGGTCCTATATTAAGCTCACTTGACTCTTGTGAGCTTTAAGGCATGTTATAATGTTCTTACTTTCTCAAAAACAGACCTGGAGTTGTGTTTTGTTTCATTCACACATGTTTATTAGTCTACATCTAATATGGTCATTTTCATGTCATGACGTTCTTTTTGAGAGAAGACAGAGCCTAAATGTGTAGGGTTTATGAGTTAAAAATGTGGGAATGAAACAAAACAGAACTCCAGGTCCAGGTATGTGTTTGATGAGGAGACGACATTATAACGTAGCTCAGAAAATGGCATCATAAGGGCCTTTTAACTTCTCTACCTCGGATGTATTCACTTGCATCTGTTTTTTTGCCTTATCAAACATGAATTCTCCGCAAATCTGACCTGTAATGTCACCTGCTCGTGTTCATGGAAATGGATACGACGGAAACTCCATCTAGTTCGATATATTCTTCCCCTTCTCTGTACCATATATTCACCCCATTCATATGAACCTTATATTATATTTTTAATACAAATTATAAAATAAATAGCATTTTTAAGCCCACCATTGTTTTTCTTGCGTTTTAGGGAGATGTAGAGCTTCCTGATGTGCCCGCAGATGAACTCCCAGAAGTCCCAGCTGCCAAAGAAGAAAAACCAGGTCAGATTTTTCATTTTAATGGTCAAAATCGTTTTCACTTGTCCAAATGATACTTACTAAAGCTAGTATCATAGATTAGAAACTAAATACAGTTATTTATACTAAAAAAGTGACAAAACTGAACCTTTCCTGAAGCTATTGAATGATCTTGAGCTGGATCAGAACAAGTATAAGAGCAAATAGACGAGTATACGCCCATTACGCAGATATAAAACTGAAACCTCATGGTAAAATAAAACAAAGTGTTAAGATTTAATGTTGAAAATCACATTTTATTGTCTGAAGAAAGTGTTTTTGCTACACTATTCGCGGGCATAAGTGTCATAAACAGTTACTCTGCTCACTTATTAGCGAGGTTTAATATTGCTGTGTGGAGTCTGCATATCCTTCTTCTACTGTAGATAAATAAACTGAAGCCACACATAAAAAAAATAAAAAAAAGATGCAAGAAGCGTTCTGTAATGTAATGCCCCTTTATTTTATTAGTTTGAACAATCAGTGATTATTTCTATTGTACATTTAGATTTTAAAAACAAAATATAGTGACTACTTCAAAATATTCTCAGTTTTATTGATCATATCCTGATTAGAAAGTTATTCTTTTTGACATTTAGATTTAAAGGTGCATTGTGTAACTTTTTTGGTGGAGGTTTTCTATGGATATGTCATTGTAGTCTGACCTTGAACAGCTTTGTCTTACATTTATTACATTTTTACAGTGGTTTTATTCCTCAAAAACACCTAGAAAAACATTCTGACTGTGAGTGGGGTCGCCTCTCCACAGATCTGACCTGTAACTTGGTCTGGTTTGGTCTCCATTAATATTTATAAAGGTTTATAATGCCATACTGTGAAACATTTCAGACAAAGCAATAAGAGAAGAGAAAAGCATTTGACGGACCTTCCACCAGAAAAGTTACACAATGCACCTTTTTAATAATGCAGTTGTTCTTCATTTGGGTTTAAGAATCCAGCTTTTACAACATTTCCAATTATCTAAACACAATTAATTGTTAATTGTGCTCACACATTTAGCTCACACATCACAATATATAATAACACAGAGCAAAACTATAGATGGTTTAATATAATGGTACCAGAAATAACAATAGACTGGTGTTTAAATAAGGAAAAATTATATAAATGTATTTGTACAAGTAAAAATTTAAATATTGAAATATAGTAATAGAAAAGTAAAGTTTTTTTTTCCATAACTTGTGTAAATTTTTATTTTTTTTTTCCCCAGAGCGAGAAAAACCCAGACAGAAGCCAGAACGTGAGCTTCTCGCTGCTTAGAGACGGGGCCGCATCTCGTATTTGGTTTCCTAAAATTGAACTGTCAAAGTCAACAGCACAGTGCGGAATTTTTATTTTCCAACGGACTTATAACGGGGAAAACAAGTCTTATTTGAAGATCTATGACTTCACTTAATGTGCCTATCATCATCATATCAAATCAGTCACATTTGCATAGCCATTGTCTGTTTTCTTTTTGTGAATTCCACTACTAAATCGAAAATGCAATTCAGTTCAGTCGTGGAATTTTTATTATTTAACAGCAAATAAATCAACTTTTACCACTTTACAATTTAGACATTTTTAGTATTTGATTTTCTCCAAGTCTTTATTTCTTTCTAAACCTTCAACTAACCTGATTTCCACCCTAGCATAGAGCAGGGCCAGTCTTAAAGCTGCACTGCGTAACTTTTCTAATGCAGGAGTGTCACAGTGTGGCATTAAACCTTTCCGTCTTCATGGGGACTGAACCAGACCAGGTTCCAGGTCAGATCTGTGGAGAGGCGACCCCGCTCACAGTCAGAATCCCTGTTTTTCTAGGTGTTTTTGAGCTATAAAACCACCTTTGTTTGAATAAATGTGAGGCAGAGCTGTTTAATGTCACACTGGAACATTCAGGCAGTGACGTATCCATAGCAACAAGCATGTGATGGACCCTCTACTAAAAAAAAGTTACACATTGCACCTTTTAAGTATAAAATCAGGACTAATCCAGGTCTCAAAGTTGTGCTAATCTCTTTTTCTTGCTTAAATTCATATCACCATCATTTTTATTTTAACTGCTAATTGAAAAGAAGGAATCACGAGTGCCAAGAATATTTTATAAATAAATTTAAAATAGACCGTGGATTGTTTTGTCATAATTTCCATATAAAGCTGTTGTTCCCTCATTAAAAAAAAACTGGATTTGACATGAAATTGATCAATTAGAAAAGCTAAAAACTCTTGGGACTACTTTGCTAAGTGCTATGCTATCTCTTAAAAGGCTTTTTCTAACTTTCAAATATTATATTATATATATTATTATATTTAATCATAAATGGCTAACCACACTGTATAAATCCACGTACATCTTTTATTTCATTAAAGTTGTTTTGTAATATCGTTTCATCCTCTTATCCTTTTAAATGCAATACAGGATTTTGAACAGCAGAGGGCAGCAAAGGACTTTCAGTGTCATCTAAATACTCACTGTCCATCTCCAAAGGTGTATTGTGTAACTTTTGCTATGTCTGGAATGTTTCACAGTACGGGATTAAACCTTTTTTTAATCATGGAAACCAAAACAGACCAGTCGGATCTGTGGAGAGGCGATCCAGCTCACAATCAGAACGCCTTTTTTTCTAGGTATTTTTGAGCTATAAAACCACCTGTAATGGATTAAATGTACAATGGAGCTGTTTTAATGTCACACTGTGGAACATTTTAGGCAGAGCAGTGGCGTATCCATGGAAACGAGCAGGCGACTAACCAAAAGTTGCAAGTTACATCTTTAAACCAAACCAACCAAATATGCAAAGTGTTTCCTTTGCCTCTAAAATTGTTGTACGGTCACAAAAAAATACTTGTGGCATTATCAAACTTAAAGGCTCAAACTCAAACGTTTTCCTCATTAAGAAAAAATACAAAAAAGTATGAGAAGTGTGCATGAATAAAATAAAATCAATACTGTGATATGAAAAAAATTTATGTTAATTGTGTGTTAGATTTTTGCCAACACGGTTCGTGTACCATTTGAATTTCAATTAAGAACGAAAAACAATTAATTCCATCAATTTTTATTT
Source organism: Scartelaos histophorus (assembly GCA_000787155.1). Taxonomy (NCBI): domain Eukaryota; kingdom Metazoa; phylum Chordata; class Actinopteri; order Gobiiformes; family Gobiidae; genus Scartelaos; species Scartelaos histophorus. The sequence continues at coordinate 17 of JACN01124065.1, read as the reverse complement.
TTATTATTTTATTTAAT